>JBBHKE010000038.1:32632-90101 GCA_037447655.1 Zygnema cylindricum | reverse complement strand
TGGGCATCGTCGCCTGTTCGACGTTTCACAGAAGTGACGGCTAAATGTTTAACCGGCACGAAGTCTTTTTTGGAAACTTCCAACGTTGAGGCAACGACGCATTATCGTCGCCTTTTCAATTTCTCCAACATTTGGCGACAGTCTAATGTAGTAGAATTTCATTCATACCATTCAGGCAACGACACCAAGTCGTTGCTTATCCATTGATTTGAACTCATTGCAAAAATGTATTGAACGACGTTGCAAAACCACCCATCATAACGAGACTAGGTGGGGGGGGAATAATGGGGCATACACAAACATACAATATGAAAGAAAAATAATCAAATATATATTATTCAATATATCAAATTAAATTACAAACAATGGGAGCTAGCGTCACACAAATTAGGCAACGGGGGTTAGCTATATGAAGGTAAGGAAAAAGGGTAAAAACTTTTACTTGTACCATACACCCCCGTAAAATGTTGCGGAAACTTTTTTATAGTCCTTGGGGCGAGCAATTCCTTTCCATTCTCATAACAATCGGCGATCATCCAATTGATTATTCGAAGTCGAGTAATCTTCGTAGGAACTTGCTGAATTTTTTGGTACGACACCGGGACGTTCCCGTAATTATCACACGGTGAGTCCAAATCTTCGATAGTAGCGCCTTCCACAAGGGGATCCACGTTGGGTGATCCCATTTCTTCACTTGGTTGGTCGTGTCCTTGGGTTTCGCTACAATCCACGTCCTCTTCGGCTAGTGGTGGCAATAATCCAGCCGTAGCTGTGTTTTTCGCCGCAAAAAAGGTGGTAATATGGGAAGTTATGGGCCACATATTTGCAAATATATAATAAACGTATTGGCCAAAAAAATGATACAAAGCAAATAATAGGGATGCAAAAGCCTAGGAAAATGGAGAATGCGGTAAGAGAGTGCCATTGTTCGACTGAACGCCAGATATATATATATATATACCAAGTAAAATTAAAGAAATGGGACAAAAAGGAGGGAAACCTTTCCTCAAACTTTCGGTGTCCAAAATTTGAGTTTTAATATTTGGCGTGCTTGTGAATTATCCAAAAAATTTAGACGACACAGAGAAAGCGGGAAAGTTTCAAAATTTGCGTCAGTTTTGGGAGAGGGAGTATGCACGTGGTAGGCGACGGACGATTTTCATGGAAGAGCCATGGTAACTGTCTGCTGTTAATTGAATGTACGGATTGAATTCGGAGTGGCGGCGGGTATGACATGTGGTTTGTTTGACGTCGTGCTGGAGGCGTAATGGTTGCGTGGATATAAAATTGTCCAAGTGTAATTTTGGGCGACCAATCAAATTATGTTTGAGACGAGGTGTTTGTTGAGATTGTACATTTATGACCAATTTAGAATAAGCGTTAACTCTAATACATCATAACATTAACGATAATACTGGTCACAAGCCTAAAAGACAAATGGTAGTGCAACCTTTTTAGAGTTAAGACAGATATTAACATTAATTCACTCTAATAAAACAAAACATCACGACATTATTAACGTTAAGAACCTTTATTAACGTACGATATCGAGGTACAACGGACAAGCGACCAAAGTTTTTGACAACAAGCGTTGCGAAAACGTTACAACCGTATAAGTTACACATCTTACAACTAGCGAAAAACATACGCTTTACCGTGTAACGATGACGCTTAACGGCGACAAATTATTCTGACATGTACGGATGAATATTTTACGTGACGGCGTAAAATTTCAAAAAAAATGTACGCGAACCTATATAAGTGTAAGCATGTTTGCGACCGACATTTTTTTTTTCAGAGACCCAAATTAGCATTATTGAACAATTAGAATTTATGTTTAAAAAAAAAAAACAATTTCTTAATTAGCGTAAATCAAAGTATTTTTTCATATACGCTAAAAAAACATGTACGCCAATAGTGATTGGCGTTGTAGTAAACACTATTCATTTCGCAAATCTTAGGCAACGTGACAAATTGTAATTATTGGCTTATTCATACGTCGTACATTAATTAATTTTGTATTTTTTTCGGTTACGGGCGAGCACGGTTAATCACGAGAAATCAAGTTTTGGTTAACATTTATTTTTGTAAACGCCGGTCGGTTAACGGTTAACAATTTTGGAGCGTGACATAACCCGGTCGGGCGTCGGTTACTCAGATTTTGAAAAAAAAAACGGTCGGTTTCGGTTATGTAAATTTTTGACTTTTGCGACTTCAGATTGGACGACATTGTTGAGCTGGCACGATATACATAGAGTTTAATACATATACTGCTGAAATTGTGCGTCCATAAATGCGTGAATAAAAATAGTGTGGATAGCCATAAATCGTTTCCAAAAATCTGTGAACCAACCCTACACCGTGAATCGCTATTAGCGTAATGAAAAAGATAGCGTAATGAAACAATTAGCGTTATTTACTATATTTGGGAATTTGGGGATTAGAAGGAAATTATTTACTCTTATTTTTTTTTAAAGGGTTTTTATTAATTATATTCATAGTTCAAAAGTAGGTGAAACTAGGCCCATACAATATGCCTATTGTATGCAAACCATACAATATGACCTTAAGACCTATATTGTATTCGGACATATTCGGACCAATTAAAACATTCAAACAAAAAATTGGACCAATTAAAACATTTAGAACAAAAAATTTTATTTACAACGTTTGATTCAGAAAATCAAACGGTCGCTGATCAAGGTAGCGATATGAGAAGATCACATGAAAAGCCAATAACACAACTTACCATAAAGGCGTCGACCAAATGCCTATCATAAAAACGCCTATTCTTGAACTATGATTCTATTTGAGAATTTGGGTGAACAAACGGGGTACCGCGATTAGAGTCATTAACGCTAATAGCGATTCACGGTGTACTAGACTGGTGGGCTGACCGTCACCAATTATTGCTCTCTCCGCACAATGTATTTGGTTAGGTGCTATGTAGACAGCCTCAAATTACGCGATCTGAAATTCTGTACGGATATAGGCTACAGTAACGTGCAATTTTGTGTCCTCCATTGGACTACAGAATTCAGAAAGCCTCTAGATAGCTTTTAACTTGCCCACTTTCACCCACAACCACTGTTGCCCAAGAGGACAAATTGACAGTCTGACTGCACTACTATGCAGCCTAGACTCCCCTTCGTCCGTAGCAAAAAGAATCACTGAAAACGGCCAACCAGCCGATAAATTATAAGGTGGCAAAGATGCCAATTTATACAAAACTCTCAAAGGGAGACGCAACTATCTAAAAATATGCTAAGTCTTACTTCCCTCTCACAACCCTTGTCTACTACAGTACGACCCAATCACATAAGTGTAAAGTATAGAACTGTAGGGCTTGTGTACCACAAGGCCGCTGAGTGGACGCGTGTCCACCTTTCACTCGTCCGTACGCTCCTTAGAATTCCTACTACCAAATGTTATCCCTCCACGTGGCGCCTGGTCATGCCATGTCCACAAATGCCAAAGTGACCATTCCGAGATCCTGGCAGCGATATGCGCGGTAGGATTAAATCCGACATTGGATGTTAGCCGTCGAAACACATGTCCGATTCATTTGTTTCGTGGGAAATGACGTTCGCACTGAAATATTAACCAGTTCTATATTCCTTCGTTCATAATTTAGTTAATCGATTTCAAGACCATATCACAGTTTAAATAGTTATCCAACCCTATGTATCTTAACGGACTTCTACGACAGACTGGTTAGAGCTGACGACTATACCGCGCTCTTCCGGTCGGGGGTTCGAGTCCTGCCCGACCCAACCTTTTGTTGCGAGTGATTTATGTCACTATTTAGTCCTACCTAAGGAGCTAAGGCAACCACGGCTCCATTACTCTCTCTCTTTTTCAGGAACTACAACAAGTATGGGGGATAGAGAAAAGAGGTGGAGGCAGACTGCCTGCCGTTTTTCTGTTTTTTTTCTACTAAACTATGCAAACCTAGAAAATACTGTATAAATCAGGTGATTTCAGCACTCCCCATTTTTTCTTGTCTAATTTTAACTTTTCTTTCTATCCACATTTTTCCCCACAATATTTTAATTTGGGAGAGGGCACAGTTTTGGTCATCATATCAGCCACCATTTTTTCATCAAACCTATACACACGTGTTACAATTTTATTCTCAACTTTTTCCCTCACGAAGCTCAATCTTATGACCATATGTTTAACTTTGAAATGATGTTTAGGATTGTGTGCAATCGCAATGGCAACCTGATTATCACAAAAAGCTTCATGCACTCCCTCCTTCATATACCCCAGTTCTTGCAACAAAGACTTGACGCACATCAACTCTTTCACAGCAGAACAAGAGGTCAGATACTCAGCCTCCATAGTAGAGTGAGCAACCAACTTTTGTTGCTTATTGCTCCAACAGCAAACACCTTCCCACACATACAACTCATACCCAGAAGTGCATCTTCTCATAGGTGCATCCCCATAACTGGCATCACTCGAAGTAGTGATATTAGTGTGCTTACCTCCCAAATGCAACCATAACTCTCTGGTTCCTACCAGATATCTCATGACTCTCTTGGCTGCCTCCCAATCTCTCTTTCTAGGATCGTTAAGGCTCTTATTGCTGTCGCTATGTTCCTCCCAAATGCAACCATAACTCTCTGGTTCCTACCAGATATCTCATGACTCTCTTGGTTGCCTCCTAATCTCTCTTCCTAGGATCGTTAAGACTCTTATTGCTGGCGCTAGGTTCGGCCTTCTACAGTTCATAAAATAGATCAAATATCCTACAACTTTTCTATAAGAAATAGACTTCATAAACTCTTTCTCCTCTGGACTCATCTGGTCATCTAATATTATCATTCCTCCTTTTGCACTCCTATCACTTATTTTCTTCAAGTCCATGGGAGTGGTACAATTGTTTGCCTTTTCCATCTGTAATTTCTCAAGCATATTACCTATTGCTTCTTTATGAGTAAGTTTGATAATCAATTTCCCCTATCTCTCTCTATTTGGATTCCCAAAATATATCTTGCCTCCCCTAAATCTTTCATATCAAAACCTGCTTCTAAGATCTTTCTTTAACTTATTGATATTTTCCAAAGACTTACTCAACACCATCACATCATCAATATAAATTGCAATAAAAATCACACCATTCTCATCTTTAAACATATAGATAGAATGGTCAGAGCTGATCCGGATATATCCCAGCTCGGTGAGAAACTCATTTAGTTTTTTATTCCACTGTCGGGGAGCTTGCTTCTGTCTATATAAGAACTTTATCAGCTTGCAGACTTTGATCTCTTCTCCTTCCTCCACGAACCCCTCTGGTTGCCTCATGAAAATTTCTTCCTCTAACTCACCATTAAGAAAGGCAGTCTTAATATCCATATGGTGTATTTCCATGTCTTCTGCTGCAGCCAGACTGAGAAGAATTATTACTGATGGCCTACAGGATTTAGGAAGCCTCTAGCTATTTTTTAACTAACCCACTTTAAGCCACAATCATTGTGAAACTCTGAGACCTCCATAAGTCCTCAGAGTGGACAGCTTCCAAGAAGCCTCTAGGATAACCCTAACCCCTTTGTGTTTCAGCAAAAAAAACTGTCACCCTGGCAAAAAAAAAACTCTTACCAACTACACCCCTGTGAAAACAAGACTCCCCTGAGTCGATAGCAAAAAGAATCTATGAATTTGCTCCCCTGAGCAGTAAGTTATGGAGGGTTAAAGTTGACCTTTTCTACAGAAGCTCTCTCGGAGAGAGGGTCCTATCTCCTAATTTTTTCTAAGTCCTATCTCTCTCACAGACTCTATCTACTGATGTACGGAACCAATCAGATTACAGTTCCGTACACAAAAGTACAACTGCCGGTGTACTTTCTGTACAGACACTGTACGACATGGCCTAAATGTCGACACGTGGTATGTCCGGATTCGCTCCTGTAATCCTCGGAGATGCCGCGATCCAATGTAACTCCGCCACGTGTCATCCGATGTGGCGATGACCACAAACCGCCGAAATCCTCTTCCGCGATCTCGGCGTTAATTCCGGCCGTCTGATTACATTCACATTTAATCGTAGCCGTAATAAATACATGCGCGATATTCGTTTCATTAAAGAAATAATTGCGCGGTATTGGTTTCTTATCTGTACCGTAATCCGTACTGTTATATTACTGGATCTATGTATCTCGTAAATAGTTACAGTTAAATGAATTATCCAAATTGATAATGTTTAATTAATTATCGAACTATATAGTACATAACACTATGTCTAGAGTTAACGACTAAGACTACCGGCTATCGGCAATTTGCGAACCGGCAAGGACCAGGATCAAATCCTGTGGCCGGCACATTCCATTTAGTTAAAAACCCCTAACTAATATATATTTCCCGTAAATCTCTGGATAGCCTAGGTAGCCATGGCTCTAGCTCCCTCTTCAATTTCTCAGTGACTGCGACAAGTTTGAGAGTTGGAGAGAGAAGTTAGAGGTACAGTGCCTCGGCTTCTTTCTATTTAGACCTAAAAAATACTTAATAATGGACCATTAATTTCTACACTCCCCTTATTTTCTGGTCAATCTTTAATTTCAGACCACACTTCTCCTTGCAGAAAATTAGCTTAGGGGAAGGCAGAAGTTTGGTCATCATATCTGCTACCATCTCACTATCTGGTCGGTATTCTAAACTGAATATTTTGTTTTCTACTTTCTCTCTAACAAAGTTGAGTCTGATGTCTATGTGTTTGGCTTTTAAATGATGTTTAGGATTGGCAGAAATAGCGATTGCTGCCTGATTATCACAAAATATTTTCTGCACACCACTCTTAAGGTGACCAAGCTCACCCAGCAAAGACTTGACCCACATCAATTCTTTTACAGCAGAGCAAGAGGCCATATACTCAGCCTCTATGGTGGACTGAGCAATAATTTTTTGCTGTTTGCTACTCCAACAGCAAGCCCCATCACCCACATATAATACATATCCAGAAGTACATCTCCTCATCGGAGCATCACCATAACTGGCATCACTCCAAGTAGTGATGTCAGTATTCTCCCCACCCAATTGCAACCATAGATCCCTAGTTCCTTCAAATATCTAAGGACTCTCTTAGCTGCCTCCCAATCCCTCTTTGTGGGAGCATTTAGACTTCTACTCAACACTCCTACAGCGGCAGCTAAATCCGGCCGCGTACAATTCATAAAATAGATTAGACACTCCACTACTTGCCTGTAAAGAATAGTCTGCATGAACTTTTGTTCTTCAAGAGATAATTCCTCGTCTAAGACTATGACTCCTTCTTCCTCACTCCCCTCACTTCCTTTCTTTAACTCCATTGGAGTTGTACAACTATTAGCTTTATCTATTTGAAATTTTTCAAGCATGTTCCCTATTGCTTCTTTTTGAGTCAATCTTATAATTTTTCTTTTTCGTCTCTCTCTACTTGAATTCCCAAAATATATTTTGCTTCCCCCATATCCTTCATTTCAAATCTCCCCTTAAGATCGGTTTTCAGTTTATTAATTTTTTCCATTGATTTACTTAAAACAAGCAAATCATCAACATAAATTGCAATAAATATAAAACCTTCCTCATCTTCGAAAACATAGATTGAGTGATCTGAGCTGATCCGGATATATCCCCGACCGGTAAGAAACTCATCAAGCTTCTTATTCCACTGTCGAGGCGCCTGTTTCAAATCATAAAGAGATTTAATCAACCGGCATACCTTACTCTCCTCTCCTTCCTCCACAAAACCTTCGGGTTGTCGCATGAAGATCTCCTCTTCGAATTCTCCATGCAAAAAGGCTGTCTTGATGTCCATCTGGTGCACTTCCATGTCTTCCGCTGCTGCCAGGCTGAGAAGTATGCGGATGGAGGGAAATCTGACCACCGGGGCAAAGGTTTCCTCGTAGTCAATTCCCTGCTTTTGTGTAAATCCCTTTGCCACTAGTCGGGCCTTGTAGCGCTCGATTGTGTTATCTGGGTTCAGTTTTAATTTGAAAACCCACTTACAGCCGATTGATTTTCGGTTAGGTGGACAATCCACCAGCTCCCAAGTATCGGCTGCCATAATTGAGGCCATCTCCTCATTGATGGCTGTCTTTCACCGGTTTCTTTGTGGACAAGTCATCGCCTCTCCATAAGTTTGAGGTTCATCTTGATGAGATAGTTTAGTTACCTTGTTATTAACCTGTTTTTCTTGTAGTCTTTTGCTACTTCTCCTTCCCCCCTCAAAATATGAGACCGGAATAGATGGTTATCGTAGATTCTTTTGAACAAACTCGGCTTCTTCCCTATCCCTTGATTCCGAATCAATTTCCACCACGTCTTCCGCTTCGGGTAGAGTTGTCACTGGAGTTTCGACAGCCGAGTCCTTTTCGGTCTGATTTGTATCTGCAAGAATGTCATCTTCTCTAAAACCTGGATAGTTAGGGAGCTCAAAGTCATCGGAATTTTCTGACTCAAATCTGATTTTTACTGACTTTGTATATTTGAAGGGATCCACAGACTTTCCTTCATCCATAACTACTAGATGCTTTACTAAAATTATATCTTCCCTTTTTAGATCATAAACTCTATATCCTTTAACATCCTCATCATATCCTAATAAGTATCCCGGTTTTCCTTTAGGATCTAGCTTCCAATTAGACCGATCTGTATCTAGACTGAATACTTGACTGCCGAAAACTTTTAAGTGAGATAAGTCTGGTTTCCGGCCTGTCTCTCTCTCATAAGGTGTTTGATCTTTTATAGCTGAAGTAAGAACTCTATTTTTGAGGTAATAAGCACAGTTCATTGCTTCTGCCCAAAACCTTTTTCCTATCTTCTTATCTAACAACATACTTCTAGCACTATCACTTAGTGTTCTATTTAACCTTTCAGCTACCCCATTCTGTTCCGGGTTTTCTAGAACTGTCTTTTGGTGTTGGACCCCATCTTCCCTCAGAAAATCCTCAAACTGGTTAGAAGTATACTCTCCACCATTGTCACTCCTTATTCTCTTGATTGGAGTTTCATGAAGTTTTTCGCTCCATGCTTTATATTGTCTGAAACAATCCTGAGCTTCGGACTTGTTTTTCAAAAAATACACTCGGGAATACCGAGACCAATCATCAGTGATAGCCATCATAAATCTCTTCCCCCCCGGTGAAGGCACTTTAGCTGGTCCCCAAATATCTGTGTGTACTAGATCTAGAATTTTTTCTCCCTTATAGGTGGCTGTTTTAGGAAAGGGTAATCTGTGTGTTTTACCTTGAGCACATCCACTACAATCACTTATATTATCATTCTCACTAAACTTAATCCCTTCCACCACTCCCATCTTTTTCATCTCTCTTAACTTGTCTAGATTCACATGCCCAAGCCTCTTATGCCACATCATAATATCATGAACACCAGCATAATAAAGTTTCTTCTTTTCATTACTTAAAACCAACCTAAACATCCCATGGCTACCTTTCTCAGCAATGAAATAGACATCCTCCTCAAAACTAGCAGTAAAGACTCCTTCCCTAGTGCTAGTAAAAAAACCCTTATCATCTAATACGGATGTAGAGATGAGGTTTTTGTTCAGCTCTGGAATAAACAATACATCGGAGAATGTTACTATGGATGTCTTTCCTTCTACTAACACTTTCAAATCTACCGATCCTACAAGAGTAGTGGTGACTATCCTCCCATCCCCGTACTCTATCTCTACGGTGGGAATATTTCTTATCTTAGTGAACAGGTGCGTATCCTTACACATGTGCATGGAGGCAACTGAATCTACAATCCAGCGTGCTTCACCTTTCAATCCACCGTAAGCACATTTCTGCCTTCGTGGTATTTCGACCTCGTTTTTTGCCTCCAACTCCTCATCTAAAAGGAGCTCATCGTCCTCGTCCTCGGATTCCGCCTCATGTACCCGTGTCACAAGGGCCTTTTTCTTTCCTCTTGGGGTACCACCGGTCTACTTCTCCTTTAACCGAAGCTCGGTTAGCTTAGTGCACTCTGCCATATAGTGCCCAGGTTTCTTACAAAAATGACATAAACCTTTGGGAGCCCTTGGTCCAAACTCGTCGGTCTGATTTTTCTGCTCCCTCCCCCCATAGTTTCCGACCGGTTTCCGGGAATCCTTGTTCCTCCAATCGGTCGCTGTTGCCAAGGCTTGGCCACTCTTACCTCCCCTTCGGATCTCAATTGTATTCTCCCGAACGAGAATCATCCCTACCACTGAGTTCCATATCCACCTTGAGTCCGGCAAGTCATGCACACGGTTGACTATGTTCTCAAACTCATCGAGTAACTTCATCAGTAAACAGTTAACCTTTTCTTTTTCACTAAAATATTTTCCCGCACTCTCTAGCTCCATGAAGAGTGTAGCAAACTCATTGCAAAAATCCAACATCTTCCCCCCTTTATATACATACTCCTTAACTTTTTGATCAGCCAACTGTTGTTGCTGAATCGTACCACTTCGGTACATCTCTATGAGAGCCATCCAAAGATCGGATGCCCTTTCTACCTGCAAATGAGGACATGCAAGTCCTTGAGTGAGATGGCATAGGATGAAGTGCTTTGCCGCCATATTGTTGAAGTCCCAGGTTTCAGTATCATTCTCCTCTTTCCTCGGAATAGGTGACATGAATGCTGAACCAGTTGTTATTAGTGTGGTCGCCTCCTTCTTCTTTCATTTGTCCACCACCTCTCATTCTTTTATTTCCTCCGTTGAAGGTGGATCCTCTTTTCTGGTGAATCTGCTTCCTCCAAACCCTAGAGGAATTCCAAGACTTGATGGACGCCCCAACCGTCCACTCACTATCCCCCAAAACCATTTTTCGCATAGAGCTCTTATCATCATACTTTCCCAGTATATGAAGCCAGTTCCATTAAAGATTGGTACCCTAGAGGGTGGGCCCATAACCTAAAACTCTGAGACCTCCATAAGTCCTCAAAGTGGACAGCTTCTAAGAAGCCTCTAGGATAACCCTGACCCCTTTGTGTTTCAGAAAAAATAACTGCCACCCTGGTAGACAAAAACTCTGACCAACTTCACCCCTGTGAAAACAAGACTCCCCTGAGTCGATAGCAAAAAGAATCTCTGAATTTGCTCCCCTAAGCAGTAAGTTATGGAGGGTCAAAGTTGACCTTTTGTACAGAAGCTCTTTGGGAGAGAGGGTCCTATCTCCTAATTTTTTCTAAGTCCTATCTCTCTCACAGACTATATCTACTGATGTACGAAACCAATCAGATTACAGTTCCGTAGACAAAAGGACAGCTGTCGGTGTACTTTCTGTACGGACACTGTACGACATGGCCTAAATGTCGACACGTGGTATGTCCGGATACGCTCCTGTAATCCTCGAGATGCCGCGATCAAATGTAACTCGGCCACGTGTCATCCGATGTGGCGATGACCACAAACCGCCGAAATCCTCTTCCGCGATCTCGACGTTAATCTTGGCCGTCCGATTAAATTCACATTTAATCGTAGCCGTAATAAATACATGCGCGATATTCGTTTCATTAAAGAAATAATTGCGCGGTATTGGTTTCTTATCCGTACCGTAATCCGTACTGTTATATTACTGGATCTATGTATCCCGTAAATAGTTACTGTTAAATGAATTATCCAAACTGACAATGTTTAATTAATTATCGAACTATATAGTACGTAACACTAGGTCTAGAGTTAACGACTAAGACTACCGGTTATCGGCAGTTTGCTAGCCGGCAGGGACCAGGATCAAATCTTGTGGCCGGCACATTCCTTTTAGTTAAAAACCCCTAACTAATATATATTTCCCGTAAACCTCTGGATAGCCTAGGTAGCCATGGCTCTAGCTCCCTCTCCAATTTCTCAGTGACTGCGACAAGTTTGAGAGTTGGAGAGAAAAGTTAGAGGTAGACTACCTCGGCTTCTTTCTATTTAGACCTAGAAATACTTAATAATGGACCATTAATTTCTACACATTGCTCCCCAAAAAGGCAAAATAACAGTCTAACTGCACCCTATGTAGTCTGGACTCGAGTTTGTAGCAAAAAATAATCACTAAAAACCGCCAACCAGTCGATATGTTATGAGGTGGCAAAAATGCCAATTTATACAAACTCTCAGAGAGAGAGGTGACAGTCTATCCCAAAAAAAAACTAGTTTCTAACCCCTCTCACAATCCCTATCTACTACAGTATATTCCCCCCCCATTATCATTGCTTATTCTGTTAATGGGGGTTTCATGCAACTTCTTACTCCAGGCTTTATATTCTTTAAAATAAGTTGGTGTGTCAGACTTTGTTTTTAAGACTTCATCCCCATACTTAGCTTTAAAGACTCCCTTTCTAGTGAAGGCATCAAACTCTTTGTCATCTAACACAGACGTAGAGACAAGATTTTTACTCAGCAGAGGAATATAGAGTACATTTGAGAAGGTGAGTATAGAAGTTTTACCCTCCACTAAGACTTTCAGATCTATCTACCCCTTTAGATTTGTGGTAACCACTCTCCCATCCTCATACTCTATCTCTACAGTAGGGATCTTTCTTAGCTTAGTAAAGAGGTGCTTATCACGACACATATGCATGGATGCACTTGAGTCGATGATCCATCCTTCCTTTGGAGCTTCCAGAATTGCTCCGAGAGCACACTTTTGTTTTCGAGGGATCTCCTTTGCAATTCCGAGACCTCCATAGGACCTCAGAGTAAGCAGCTCACACGAAGCCTATAAGATAACCTTGACCCCTTTGTCTTTCAGCACGAATAACTTCCACCCTGGCAAACAAAAACTCTGACCACCTTCACCTTTGTGAAGGCAAGACTCCCTTGAGTCGATAGCAAAAAGAATCTTTTAATTTTCTCCCATGAGCAGTAAGTTATGGAGGGTCAAAGTTGACCTTTAATTCTTGCAATGAAAAACGTCAATAATGTTATAAAATGAAAGATCTCTAAAAATAATTTCTTTTTACTATCTTTGGGCGAAAAGTTTTAGAATTTGTGACGTCGATGTTGTCATAATTTGAGCGTGACGTCAAAATGTCACAAACCCTAAACATCTACAATGTCAGAAGTAGCTTGACGTGCACAACCGTGCTATTTTGTAAACCTCATCAATTGTCACGAGCTTTGTAGTCGTCTACAACCGTCACAAATTACACCCACGTCTACATCTGTTACAATCTAAAGTAACGATTTAATTTCTTTACATACGAATGCTCGTCTACATCCGTCACAATCTAAATTCTAAAGTAACGACTTCATTTTTAAAGTAGTACGGAGAATCTTCGCTAAAAACAAAGTTACAATACTAAAGCTTCGGTTACATGTGAAAGTTCCCTAGTTCAATGATGACACAAATTGTATTCTACAAATTTTCCATTTCTTCGTACGGTTACAATTTTCACAGTACGATGCTAGGTTTTAAATGAAAACGACAGAAATATACCCATACTTAGCCAAATGGGGCCGTATCCTTAATAGAGTCCTTTAATAAATGCGCTTTATTAGAGCGTCTTCCTAACCTCGGAGCTAAGGACAAAAAAATAATTGGCAGAGACGCAGAGTATATGAAGGGGAAACATCAAACATGTATATGAAGCAGAGGTCGCAAACGGTCAACCGAAACCGCGATCTACCGTTAACCGACCGCCCGCGCCGGATTTGGAACGGATTCGTTTGCCAAATTTTGGGGGACGGGCGGTTACGGTTGGTTGATTCGCTAGGAAAAAAAAAACGGTCGGTTATGGTCGCTCAACCTAAAAACCAAAAAAAAAGAAAATTTTGTTCTGTCCCTATAATCCAACATTCTTGTAATTTGTACTCTTTGGCATCGTGGAAGTACGTGACATCATGATTAGCGTCGCAAATCTAACACGGTACTGTAGAAAGCTATTTATTTCGAAAATCAAAGGGAACGCGACAAAGCGTCGCAAATCTGACACGGTAGTACACTATTCATTTCGAAAATCTTAGGGAAAGCGACAAAGCGTCTCAAATCTGACACGGTAGTACAATATTCATTTCGAAAATCTTAGGCAACGCGACAAAGCGTCGCAAATCTGACACGGTAGTACACTATTCATTTCGCAAATCTTAGGGAACGCGACAAATCGTAATTATCGGCTTATTCCGTCGTACATTGATTAATTTTGTACTTTTTCGGTTACGGGCGGGCACGGTTAGTCGCAGAAAATCAAGTTTTGTTTAATTTTCGTTTAAACGACGATCGGTTAACGGTTAACAATTTTGGAGCGTGACAAAACTCGGTTGGGCGTCGGTTACTCAGATTTTGAAAAAAAAAAAACGGTCGGTTTCGGGTATGAAATTTTTTGACTTTTGCGACCTCTGATATGAAGGGGAGACATATATCGACGAGGGATATCCGATATAGAATCACAGAGATCCCAACAGTGTCAAATTAATTATGTCTATTTTGACAAAAAGAGGCCTAGATGCAGCTGTTCCGTTAAAAACTTTAAGAAAAGTGGACGGAGCGGTCCCTTGCAGCCCGTCGGCGGTCATCGCCATTGTCGGTGACACCCAAACTTTTCAGCCGCCCTCGGCAGAGGTCGCAAAAGTAAAAAAAAATCATACCCGAAACCGACAGTTTTTTTTTTTTCAAAATCTGAGTAACCGACGCCCGACCGAGTTTTGTCACGCTCCAAAATTGTTAACCGTTAACCGACCGTCGTTTACGAAAAAAAAAATTAAACGAATCTTGATTTTTCGCGACTAACCGTGCCCGCCCGTAACCGAAAAAGTACAAAATTAATCAATGTACGACGGAATAAGCCAATAATTACGATTTGTCGCGTTCCCTAAGATTTGCGAAATGAATAGTGTACTACCGTGTCAGATTTGCGACGCTTTGTCGCGTTGCCTTTGATTTTCGAAATAAATAGCTTACTACAGTACCGTGTCAGATTTGCGACGCTAATCATGATGCCACTTACTTCCACGATACCAAAAGTACAAAGAACAATAATGTTGGAAAAAAAAAGTACAAAATGTTCATTTTTTTTGGTTTTTTGTTTGACCGACCGTAACTGACCGTTTTTTTTTTTCCTGGTGAGTCAACCGACCGTAACCGCCCGACCCCCAAAATTTGGCAACCGAATCCGTTCCGGATCCGGCGCGGGCGGTCGGTTAACGGTCGGTCACGGTTTCGGTTGACCGTTTGCGACCTCTGGCCCTCGGTTTCAACCGATTTACCAGTTTAAACCAGTTTTCTATGCACGAGAAAAAAGCGTGCGAACACTATAATTAATGAATCGTGTGATGTCACGTGGTCATAAGTACAGTACTCACATCAGACAAAATCGGATCCCGAATCGGTCTTTACGGAAACCGCCACGCAGATATTCTATCCCGGAAAGTCAGGTGATTTTTACAGATTGTCTGTTCATTATTCTCGTGTCACACCTTATGACAAGTACACCGCGAATCGCTATTACTGTAGATTTAATGTTTTTTTCGCCACTGAAAACATCTTTTCTCCGTACACACTTGTCGGGTTTTGGATCTGACGGGTGAGATTGAAAGATATGATTGTCAGCTTCCGATTGGCTGTCTCAAATTGAAAATCGGACAAGTGTGTACGGAGAAAATATGTTTTGAGTATATTTGTATCCCGAAAAATTGGTGATTTGTACAAGTTGTCCGTACATATTCCCCGTACATTATTCTCGTGCTCCACTTATGACAAGTACCAGCTTTTGTCCGGTAGTCATACGAACCTAAAAGCCCCTTAAATAATAAAGCTTTTCATTCGTACATCAAGTACATTAAAATTCGTACGACCATTGTCAGAAATATTTAATACGTATCCAAATTAGATTCGTGGACAAAATTCTCCGAATCTTTCCTCCAATCATCTTCATTTATTTTGCAACCCTAGCGTTTCAAATTTTGCTAGCGTCAGCAGATATTCCGTACGGATTCTCTCAAAGATCTTTGTCTCTCTCACCCGATTCGCTTACAGAAAACATACTACAGAAAACGACAAAATATGTCATCATAGCGACCACGTGTCCTCCTCCTTCCCCTCGTTCCTCCCTCTTCGGAAAAAAAAAAACCCGCCCCTCGTAATTCCCGCCCGAAATTCTTCGTATTTTGTCGTTTTTTCCCGCATTTATGTCGGGTTTTTGTCGTATTTGACGGCTTTCCTCCCTCCCTGAATCCACCGCTGGCCAAAACAAAGACCGGACACATAAGATAGCCTTGATTTTTTTTTTTTTTTTTTTCATTTTAAATAAATTTTAGAAATATTTTCTCGATAATGTGAAAATAAACAAATCCACAAAAACATTACAAAAAAAAAAAAAAAAAAAAAAAAAAAAAATAGAAAAAAAATATAAAAAAAAAAATCTCAAACCTTAATACAAACCCTAACCCTAACCCTAAATTTACCCTTGACCCTAATTTTTTTGACCTAATTTTGTGACTCAAACCCTAAAGAAAATTGAGCTTTATTCTACTCTAATTCCTAACTCTTATTTTAAATCATGTCAAAACCAAAACCATCGCTTCCCTCATCCTCCCTCTCCTCCCTCTCTTCCCCCTCCTCCCCCTCCTCCCCTCTCCTCCCACCCTCTCCTCCCTTCCTTCCCTTCCCTCCCTCCCCTCCCTTCCATCCCTCCTTCCTCGAGTGCCGCATCTGCAAAGAAGGATCTTTACCTTCCCTCCCCTCTCCCCCTCCCTCCACCCCCTTCCTCTCCCACCCTCTCCCCCTCTCCCCTCCCTCTCTCCTCCCCTCTCTCCCTTCCCTCCCCCCTTCCCACACTCTCCCCCCCCTCCCCCTTCGCCCAGGAGGGAGCGAGGGTCCTTCCCTCCCTCTCCCTCCTCTCCCTCCCCCCCCTCCCTCTCTCTCCCTCTCCCCCCTAGTCTCCCCCTGTCTCTGTAGGGGGTCTCTGGCGTCCGTACATTTGTCCTGTCTGCAGGAGTGGCTGAAAGTTAGGAGGGAGGGGGGGGGTGGAGGGAGGGAGAGGGAGAGAGGGAGAGGAGCGGGGAGAGTGGGGGAGAGAGAGGTGTGAGGTTTGCAGAGGGGAGTACCGATTGCGGATAAGGGAAGGTGAGGGAGACCAATTTTATTATTATTATTATTATTGTTATTATTATTTTTTTTTTTTTTTGCGAGTTGTTTTTTTTTTTGTTGTTTTTTTTTCCTTTAAAAAAAAAAAAAAATCCTCTATTTTTTTTTTTGTGTGTGTGTGTGTGTTTTTATTTGTAGGTTTTTTTTCTCTTCTTACTTTTTTTTTCTGTTTTTTTTGTGGGTTTTTTTTTTTTTTCTTTTTAATGGTTATTTTTTCTTTCAAGATTTTTTTTTTTTTTTTTTTTAAAGATAGACCGACAGATGTTCTGTCACCTCCCCTCCTTCCCTCTCTTATCCAAGAGGGGGGGGGGGGGGGGGGGGGAAGAGAGGAGGAGAGAGGAGAGAGGGGGGGGAGGGCGAGAGAGAGGGAGAGAGAGGGAGGATTTTTTTTTCTTCTGATTATTTATTTATTTGTTATTTATTTTTTTATTTTTCTCCAGAATTGGACTGGAGGAGGCTCTGTTCCTACGCCTCTTTTAATTTTTACGCCGAATTTTTTACCATTTTATCCACACTAATTTCGGTGGTGTTTTTATTCTGCCTATTTTCTAAGGACGAGAGCAAGGTAGAAATCTTCTCCCTCTCTCTCCCTCTCTCTTTATCTCTCTCCCTCTCTATCCCTCTATATATCTCTCCCTCCCTCCCTCCCCTCTCTCTCCCCCCTCTCTCTGTTTCCCTCTCTCTCCCTCTCTCTGTTCCTCTCTCTCTCTCTGTCCCTCTCTCTCTCCCGCCCTCCCCCTCTCTCTCACTCCCTGCCTCCCTCCCCTCTTTCTCTCCCTCCCCTCTGTCTCTCTCTCCCTCCATCTCCCTCTCCCTCCCTCCCTGCCCTCTCTCCCTCTCCCTACCCTCCCTCTCTCTCTCCCTCCCTCCCTCCCTCCCTCCCTCCCTCATCGTCCTTTTTTTTCCAAATCATATTCTTCCCTTTTTTCCTTATTTTCCTTTTTTTTTTTTTTACAAGGGTAATTTTCTTTCTTTCTATTTACATTCGTATTTTATATTACTATGATTGTTATTGTTATTATTATTTTTTTTTGTGATAATTTATTCAACAACTCTCTTTCTCTCTCCCTCTCCCTCTCTTTTTTTTTTTTGTTATTTTCCCCCAGGAGGCCATGGGTACTTTGGGGTTTTATCTCTCCATTTTTGTCTCTTCTGTTTTGTTTTTTCTCGGGATTTTCACTCTCTGCAAGGTTCGTACCCCTTTTTCTTTTTATATATGTTTATTTATTATTATTTTTTTTAATCAAGATCCAAAAATGTTAAAAAATTAAATCCAAAATTTTATCCCAATATCGGAGTTTACATCTCCACTCCCAGGTTTTTTTATTTTTTTATTTATTATTATTATTATTTTTTTTTTTTTCAATTAGTCTGTGATTTTTTTTCTGTCTTCTCTGTTTTCTTTTTTTTTTCCTTTCACGGATATTTCTTTTTTTTGCCCTTTTTTTTTTTTTTTCTTTTTTTTTTTCGACAAACTCTTTTAGTTTGAAGAGAGTCCAAGGTCAAGTCTTCCGGCTTCCTTCCCTCTCCCTATCTCCCATTCTCTTCTCCTCTCTCCTCCTCTTTCCCTTTCAACCCCTCTCCCCCTGTCTCCCTCTCATTCTCACCGTCTCCCCCTTGCTATCACTGTCTCCCCCTCTCTCCCTCTCCCTCTCCCACTAGCTCTCTCACTCTCTCCTCCCTCTTCCCCTCTCTCTCCCCCTCTGTCTCTCCCCCTCCCTCTCCCCCACCACCTTTCTCCCTCCCCCCCTCTCCCGCTCTCCCCCTCTCCCCCCCCCTCACCCTCTCCCCTCTCCCCTCCACTGCCTCTTCTCATTCCCCCTCTCCTTCACACCTCCCCTTCCCCCTCCCCACTCCCACTCTCCACCTCTCTCTCTCGTCCCCTCCCTTTCCCTCTCCCTCCCCTCCCCCTAGTCACATTCTAATGTGCACACCATCCACCACAATTTATGTGCATTCATTTTTTATGCATAGTTATTATGGTTAATTATTTCGTATAATTATTATGTATGATTATTACGTATAATTATTACGTATGATTATTACGTATAATTATTACGTATGATAATTATGTGTATGCTTCATGATTAATTATCTAAAAATCACCACCATGTTTGGCTAAAAAAATAAGCTTAATAAAGTTCAAATAATACTTAATAATTAAGTTATTAATTTATTAATAATAATACTGAAACTATTATTACTTTGGAGTTTCAAAGTTTGAAGAGTCATCGTACAGATTTCTGAATAATCACAAAATTGTACTAATAATGATATTGATTACTTGCAAAAATGTACAAACTATGGCAATTACTACTCGAAAAAAATGAGTATCTACAGAATATAATCATATAATATAAAAAAAAAAAAAATAGTGGATTGAGCCTACATTTCCGCTAGATCACCAGTCAGTGATGAGACGAGAAAACTTTCTTTTTCTCTCACCAAAAAATTGAGAAAGAAAGGACTTTCTGATGATATACAATTCTATATACTATATCTATATAATATGTCTATATATATGGACGGATCACCATTTCTGCCCAATTTTCTCGGACAAGTTCAATCCTGACGAATATCTTTAGTGGTATGACTTTCTCTCTTCTCACTTCTTCCGCCCTTTTTCCTTCTCTCCTCTCCCTCTCCCTCTTCCTTCTCTCCTCTCTCCTCTCTCCCTTCTCTCCCTCTCCCTTCTCCTCTCCTCTCTTCTCCCTCTCTCCCTCTCTCCCTCTCTCCCTCTCTCCCTCTCTCCACAGGTGACTATGAGGTGGAAACGGGCGATTTCTATCCCTCTCCTCTCTCCCTTCTCCCCTCGACCCGATTTCGGACCTCTGGGCTTGACTTGAGGAGAAATTGGAAAAAAATAGGGTTTTTTTGGGTTTTTTGTTAGGGTTTTTTTTAGGGTTTTTGAATGTAAAATTGAAGGAAATGAAAGGGAAATAAAGAGAACTTCAAGGAATTGAAAGAAAACTTGAAGGAATTAGAAAAAACCTCGGGTTTTTTTGGATTTTTTTAGGGTTTTTAAATAGAAAATTGAAGGAAAGTGAAGGAAAATTAAAGGAAAATATAGAGAAGTTGAAGGAAATATAAAAATTCTTAAGGTTTTGAGGATGTTTTAGTGCCATTCGAGAAAATTTTAGGGTTTTCTTAGGGTTTTTGAATGGAAATAGAAGGAAATTGACGGAAATTGAAGGAAATTCCCGACGAATTTTGTACAGCGCGTGTTGCGATAAAATTTAACGCTTTTTTTTTTTTTTTAATGGAAACAACTTCAAAATGTGTAAAAACTATTGGAAACACTATAAATGGTGACCTCGAAAAAAACATATTTCCTTTTTTATTCTGAGTACAATATGCCTTAAAAAGTTATGGAGATAATTATTTCCACTCTATTTAATTTGTTAATGAAAGGGTATGAAGAAAGATGTAAAAAAATATGTTGAAGGTTTTATCATCTGTTGCAATGCTTCTCAGATTGTTGGAAACTTGTGTGACTACTGTCACAATTCCGAACAGATAAAAATAAGAGACGTTTTTTTTTTTGCCTATCTTTTTTTTTTTTTTTTTTTTTTTTTCACTATTGGATTAAGTCCATCTTTTCGCTATTGGAATTATTTTGGACAGTTTTGGGTAAATTGTAGTCCAACAATCGGAAAGAAGGAAATGATTCAAAGAATCGACAAAAAAATAGTTTAAACTTTATCTCGTGTTCTTAGGGCAAATATAACTGAGACGAAAATTAGTACAATTACTCCAGTAAAGATTCGTGACGCAAGTAACCTAAAAATAAATAAAAAATAAACCTTTAAAACAAACTGGCTCATATCTCTACCAACCAAGTCAATCTAGAAGTTCAGAAAACAGAAGTTGCAAAAGACAAAAGACAAATGACAAAAGTTATTACAATAGTAACGAATATTATAACAAGAAATAGAAAACAACCGTCTCACAGAAACATTTCGACTACATTTCGAGCATTTTTGTCGTGAAACGAAAAAAAAAAAATCATCGATCCCAGGACAGATGAGAAACACAACTATAATGTGATAAAGAGGAGGCAAGGACTGCGAAAGGGATAAACCATCGAGAGGGTAATTCTTTTTGGTTTTTTTTTGTTTGTGGGTAAGGAAGCTCATAAATGTTTTTAAACGTAAAAGTGTTTCTTATCGTAAACAATATCCATCCAAATTGCCATCCAAAAGTTACTGAAAATAGACATTTCAACTTATCGCCCTCCCTCTCTCCCATCTCCCACCACTCTCCATCTCATCTCTCTCCCTCTCCCTGTCTCCCTCTATCTCACTTTGACCTCCATTTATTTCAACCGCCTTTATGTACACCTCTAAAAGGATCATAGTCTCCTCTTTATTCCTAAAGTCATATCTGCACTCCATAATCGGTCTTCATAACATTTTAACCAATAAAAAACGAGCAAAAATACGTATTACGCACAAATTCTCCCTTTTTCTACATACTTCAGAAGATTTTCCATGACGACATCTCCTCCGTCCAATCGCATTATACCCTTTAAAGCCATCTCTACATTCAATATTTCCGATTTCAATGCTGTCATGACTTGAGAAGTTTTATGGACCGCCCGTCGAGCGACAACTTCTCGCAATAAGTTTTCCACATCCTCCTCCTCACTCTCCACAAAGACCAAATCTGCCTTCAATCGATTCAATTCGTCCCATAAAGCAGTTTTCTCCTGTTGCGAGGCCGAGAGTTTGCTTTGTAGTTTTGCCACTTTCGCCTGTAACGATGAAGTCTTGAGAAGAGACATTTGCAACTTTTTTTGATTCTCCATGCTCTGTTCCATCGTAACTATCAACTTCTCTTGAAGATTGCTCAATTGTTTTGTTATCTCGAAGTTTTCTTCTTCGCGACGCTCTAATTCTTCCAGTTTTGCAGCATGCTCGGCCTGTAATTGCGACAACTGTCTCAATGCTTCCTGTTTTTCCTCTTCGAGGTCCGCCACCTCTGTCATAAGAACTGTTTGCAATTTGACATTTTCATTTTTTAACAAACTTGTTTCTTGTCGTGCCGTCATGAGTCCTCCCTGGAGCTGAACAACTTCCACAGTCTTTGCCGATCTCTCCTTCTCGCCATCCTCGATTGTTTCCCTGAGCTTATTATTTTCATCCTTCAACTCCTCTAACTCATCTCCAACTACCTTGAGGTTTTCTTCCAGCTCAGTTACTACATGAACTACCTCTTCTTCCACTCCACTCTCTGCCAATTTTTTACTAACTTCCGGTGCACTTAATCTCCAAGCAAGAGGTGACTGACAAAGGGGCGATTGTCGAGCACTACAACTTCCCGAACTCTCTTCTTCAAAAGTTCTCTTAGGAAGGACTAGAGGCGATAAAATAGGGAACTCCATTACTCAAGGAAAGTCTATTTCTCCTCCCTCTCCTCTTCTCGACTTCCTGCACACCGTCCCAATAAACCTTCAACTTGGTAAACAATTATGTATACATAGTCAATATATATAAACTTAATCCTGAAGTCCGGATGCAAAAAAGAAGCCCAACAAGCATTAAGACACGTTCAATCCATAGTTCAAAAGTACCTAAAATGCTATATCTGGTGACACCATATTACATGCGTTCTACACGAGTCCGTCACATATAATATTTTTACAGTATAGGGGGATCACAAATCACATTTCCAGACCTTCCCGCACATTAAGATTATGATTCAAATAAACAGAAAGCTAACAATAAGAAATGCTTGAGAGCTAACTATTCACCTTTCCATGCAAACATATCTCACTTAAATTTTTCCAGTCATCTTTTGGTCATCTTTTGGTCATGTTTTGGTCATGTTTTGGTCATGTTTTGTGATATAATATCGGGTCAGTCGACCAACATGACCAAAACATGATCAGAGAATGCTTCAGAACGATTTGTTCATCTTTTTCCTGCAACAGTATTCTCAATTTTATTTTTCGGTCATGTTTTGGTCATGCATTGTTATTTTGACCAAATGTCGGGTAAAATAGCCAAAACATGACCAGAAACATGTAAGGGAGATCAAGTCTATTATTTGACCTTCTGAAGAAAAACTGATGGATGACTTGGAAACAGCTGACACACACTTGTTAAATGGCCAATGTTTTGCAAAACATTAATAGGTCACCACAATCTACTTCTTCCTTTTCCTTCTTCAAAGAAAAAGGAAATTTGTTGACGTTTCCAACAACGTTCACGAAGTCCAGCATATTTCAGCAGTTTATAACAGTCTCAACTTCAACTTCAATAATCAATAATAGAATAATAGAGCTATGAGATTAACAAGGATTAAAAGAAATCTTGTTCTCCTTCGCCCTCCCCTACATCCTTTCCCTCTCCCTCTCCCTCTCCCTTCCCTCTCCCTCTCCCCCTCCCTCTCTTCTCCTCTTCTCCCTCGCTCCTCCTCCCTCTCCCACTCTCTCTTCCCTCTCTTAACCAGCTGACGGTTGAAGAGCAAATGATGCAACATTGAGAAACGCAAAAAAAAAAAAAAACTGTTTTACTCATTTCATTAATAGGATTACTAAATTGAATTTATAACTAATTATTCTCTTCAAAACGGTTTGTAACAATCACGTTGGCAACTGAAAACATGTAAGTTAGTCCAGAGCTACACCACAAAAACATAAATATATATATGAAGGAAAAACAAGAACGACAAAAATAAAAAATGAAAAAGTGAAACATCTCTTCAAACAGTCAAGTTTTTCCTTTCCGGGTGTCACAAAAATGTTTGTTTCAACAATAATGAAAATAATAACAATAATAATAATACTGATAATAATAATATAAATGACAGAACAAATGAAAATGATAATAATAATAATAATAATAATAATAATAATAATAATAATAATGAAGACAGCATAAGAACAGCAATAATGATTTGTTTTGAATAACAATGACAACAGTAATAATGATAACAATAATAATGATAACAATAACATATAACGATAATAGATGTAATAATGATAACTTTAATAACGCTAAGAATGACTTACTTCACAAATTATTGTTTAGAATAAACGTTTTCTCTGTCAGAAGAAAAAAAATGAAACACCGAGTTTCTTTAAAAAAGAGATGCCACCAACTGTTTACGAAAAGTTTTACCTTTTATAATAGTTTTAGTTGACGTTTTCCAAGAAATAACAAAAACGATAACAGAAATAACAATAACAATGACTTGTTTCAGAAATAAATCGTTTTTCAACCAATAAGCAATAGCTAACTCAAAACCCTAAAACACAGGACATGACAGTACAGTAGCTGTAGCTGTTTACAGAAAGTTATATGCCTTTCAGAAAAATATATAAATCCAGGTTCACCAAGGAAAAAAGATTACACATTTCTACTTTTCTTAACCATTGCGACAAAGAAATAATATTTATGTGACGAAAAATTTCAAAAAATCAGTAAATATGCAAGTAAAAGACAAAGCACAAACCGTTGCATTTGGAAAGGCGACGGCAGCTAATTCCAGCAACTCGTTGAAGTTTGAAACAAAAATCTGCGTCAATTTTCTCATTTGCCCTGCCCTGTTTTTTTTTTTCGTACTTTTCAGGCCAATCGTTAAAGCGATTTAAGTGCTAAAGCTGCAGTGGCAAGATCTCGGTCAGCTTGTAAAAATATGTTGTAACTGACCGTCAAGCTTAGCATGCAGCTACGCTATTATTGACGTTCATATTTCATTGGAGGCGATCTCAAACAGTCCGCACATGCATCTAAACAGGTAAGGTCCACATTGTTTCTTCTCAAACATTTTGAGGCAGTAGTAGTGACGTCACTTGTAAGACTGCCACTGGATCTAGAGTAGAATTAGGTCATTATTGGTAAAAATGGTAAAAAAAATGGAAGAATGTCACGTCAACATTTTTGAATCGCTGGTTAAGTAGGCGTTCACATGTAATGTATCACCTCTGTTACAGGAAGGTATGATTCTTTGGTGGTACGAAGGCGCGGCTGCCGTACGATCTTAGATCTGGGGGGCTGCAGAAAAGACATCTCCAAGTTTCGAGGGCACGTGCAATACAGAATCGAGACGTGTTATGTCTACATCGACTGACTACGTGTCGAAATTTACATCGCTGAGGATGAAAGCTGCCCTGCTTCTGCAACGTGGCACCGGTTCCCGACCCAGCTGCCACGTTGCCTGTGTGTCGAAGGACAACCGACTTTTTTTTGGAATTGACAAAATATTCCTTCCATTGCGTAAAACAAATACGCTAACTGTTTCCGACGTTGGTCACGAAAGTTAAAACTCAGGTAGGGGTAAAATTCCATTCATTTTTTTTAGGGAATTGATAATGACAGTGACTGTTTTGGTTGCGGACAGTCACTTACGTCATTTTGTCAAAAAACGTACGTTTGAAGTACACACAGGTACAAATAAAGCACCGTTGAGTACAAATTTGACGGTCAATCGGTTGAACAACTTTGACTTTGAAAATATTTTTCAACCGCTTAAAATTATGCCGCGCTTGCGAACGTCGACCGTCATAATAAAATTAGCAATTCACACGGCCGGCGAACGTTTACGGTAACAAAACTGCGGCAACCACATGTAAATAAAAAGTGTTGCAGACAGTCACTTTTTGTCGTTATGTGAGCTCCACGGTGAGAGAACTTAGCCGAAAAATTGAAATTTAATCGTGTAATCGTTACATTGAACATAGACGCATAGTGAAACGAAACAATTTTAAACTGAAGTACAATAAGTTTCGTACAGAAATATTATAACGCCCGAAACGAAATAAACTGTTATAATAAAACGAACCATATCATTTGAAATTAAATGAAAAAAATGCGCGTCGTCACGCGTGACGAAATCGAGCCACACTATATACGAATCAACAATCTTACATCCACAGCGAAATGTTAGGATATTGGGCGAATCGGCGTCGACTGAAATCGCGCCGCCAAATGTTTTGTTCGGTTCGCATCGGACCATACACCGCCAATCGCTATTAGCGTAGAAGTTTCTTTAGCGTACATGAAAAGTTACCGTGGTTTACGCTAATTAAGAATTTGAAAATTTTGAAAAAAAACATACATTCTAATTGTTTAATAATTATAATTTGGATCTTTGAAAAAAAAAAATGTCGGTCGCAAACATGCTTACACTAATATAGGTATTCGTACAAAATCTTACAAATCGTACACAAATCGTACGTTCACACAGTCGAAACGCGGTCGCTGGACGAATATATGCGAACGTGATATTTGACAACCCGATTAGACCCCCTTTTTAGAGCGCATAATCTCATGCGTCCGCGGCTACTAAAACTCATTAATTATACTTCTACACTTAAAAAGGTACATTTTCGTACGGTCTGACACTGTTCGTACACCACACTAATTAACTGATGGCGTACTTCTATTTTGTACGGTACTAAAAAATTAACCCCAAATAGAGTAAAGAAAAAAATAGAATGAACTACACTAATGGAGAATAAAATATAAAAAAAACGGGACGGAATTAGCGTACACAACGCTAATAGCGATTGGCGGTGTAGTTGTCCCGTGCGCATAATACGCACGAAACGAACGCGCGAATACTACGCACGATACGCATTTAACAATGAAAAAAAATGTTATTAAATGCGTACCTGACTATGTACCCGTACATTTTCGTACTTTTGCGAACTATTTTCGTACATTTCAGTACTTTTAGGGGGTTTGAGGAATTTTAGGGTACATTCTCGTGCGTTCTCAAATATTTATGTTAAGCAGCCAACTATTATTCATACATTTACGTACAGTGTCCTTATTTTTTCGTACTTTTGACGGTTATTATTTTGAGATTTTTAGGGTACATTTTCGTACTTTTCCGTATATTTCAGTTATACGGACTTACATTTTTCATACATCTACATACGGCGTCCGTGTATTTCATTACTTTTAGGGTTAGTGATGGTTGGATTTTAGGGTGTTAAGGTTATTCCCGTGCATTTCGTACATTCCGGTAAATTACACTACAGCTGCCTTACATTATCCGTACTCCTAGATTTTTTAGGGTACACATGTCGTACAACGACGTACATTTCCGTACGTTTTCCGTACGTTTTTAGGATTTTTAAATTATTTTTTAGGGTTAAGGGGACGGTTTCCGTACATTTCTGTACATTGTACAGCGAAAACTAACGAACGGTATGAAAGTAACGAATACTACATAGTTTTCGTAAAAAAGTCGAAATCCGTACGAATAGGAAAACTATGCATCAGACCCTCAGTCAGAGATCGCAAAAGTCAAAATTTTAAATAACCGAAACCGACCGTTTATTTTTTTTCAAAATATGAGTAACCGACGCCCGACCGTGTTATGTCACGCTCCAAAATTGTTAACCGTTGACCGACCGGCGTTTACGAAAATAAAAGTTAACCGAAACTCGATTTCTAGCGACTAACCGTGCCCGCCTGTAACCGAAAAAGTACAAAATTAACTAATGTACGACGTATGAATAAGCCAATAACTACGATTTCTCGCGTTCCCTTAGATTTGCGAAATGAACAGTGTTACTAACGTGTCAGGTTTTTGACGCTTTGTCGCGTTCCCTAAGATTTGCGAAATGAATAGTGTACTACCGTGTCATATTTGCGACGCTTTGTCCCGTTCCGTAAGTTTTGCGAAATGAATAGTGTACTACAGTACCGTGTCAAATTTGCGACGCTTTGTCGCGTTCCCTACGAATTGGGAAATGAATAGTGTTACTACCGTGTCAGATTTGCGACGCTAATCATGATGTCACGTACTTCCACGATACCAAATATTACAAAGTACAATAATGTTGGATTGTATGGAAAATACAAAAATTTCATTTTTTTTGGTTTTTTGGTTGACCGACCGTAACCGACCGTTTTTCTTGTTCTGGTGAATCAACCGACCGCAACCACCCGGCCCTCAAAATTTGGCAACCGAATCTATTCCGGATCCGGCGCGGGCGGTCGATTAACAGTCGGTTAACGGTCGGTCACGGTTTCGGTTGACCGTTTGCGACCTTTGCCCTCAGTTATGTGTTGTTTCATTCGATACTCTAATTTTGTGTCAGTTCGGTTTGGTGCGAGCGCTGAGCGGTTTTCATTTGTACGAATCGCACGCCTGTCGATTTCGAAGAAATGTTGGTTCGCGAAGCGTGACGCGATTTTTTCGTCCGCGAAAATATTTTATGTGTACAACGAATCAGCAACATTTCCGTATGAGACTTCAGTTTCAAGCATAGAAGTCCCATTCGTACGAATTTGGACTTTTTCCCGAAAACTACGTAGTATTCGCTTATTTTCGTAAATTTCCTAGATTTCGTATGTCTCAGATTATACAGAAAATTGTACGGACATTAATACAAAAAAGACGCTGCTTCATTTTTGCGCGCGTATTTTTATTTGTCCTCCACTCCGTTTTTAGAAGGAAAATTCCGCCGCTCGCTGCTAGTTCGCTGAACTTTTGAGAGACGCTATAAATTTCGGCGCTCGCTGCTAAAGTAGTTCACTGAAATTTTTAGAGACGCTGTAAATTCCGCCGCTCGCCGCTAGTTCGCTGAACTTTTTAGAGACGCCGTAAATTCCGCCGCTCGCCACTAGTTCGTTGAGCTTTTTAGAGATGCCGTAAATTCCGCCGCTCGCCGCTAGTTCGCTTAACTTTTTAAAGACGCCGTAAATTCCGGCGCTCGCCGCTAGTTCGCTGAATTTTTTAGAGACGCCGCTAGTTCGTTGCAACGAACTAGCGGCGAGGGGCGTCTCCAAGGCGGCTTCCTTGAGTCGTATTGCGTCATTTGCGCGCGCGTATGTTTTTTTGTCCTCCACTTCGTCTTCAGAAGGAAGCTGTCGTTGGAGACGCCGTAAATTCCGCCGCTCGCTGCTAGTTCGTTGAACTTTTCATTTTTTTGGGTATTGAATATTTAAAAAAATTGAAATTTGAAAGTAAAAATAAGGTACGAATTTTAAAAATTCGAAAATCGTTTGATGCGCACTTTACGTAGTAATCATTAGTTTAATCCGTGCGTGTTATGCGCATAGGACATCTATGGTTTCAAGAGGTTTTGTTTTACTTTGCGTCTAAGTTCAATGTAACGCTTAGACGATTAAATTTTAATTTTGCGGCTAAGTGCTCTCACCGTGGAGCTCACATAACGACAAAAAGTGGTTATCTGCAACACTTTTTATTTACATGTGGTTGCCGCAGTTTTGTTACCATAAACGTTTGTCGGTTGTGTGAATTGCTAAATTTATTATGACGGTTGACGTTCGCAAGCGCGGCATAATTTTTAGCGGATGAAAAATATTTTAAAAGTCAAAGTTGTTCAACCGATTGACCGTCAAATTTGTACTCAACGGTGCATTATTTGTACTTGTGTGTACTTCAAACGTACGTTTTTTGACAAAATGATGTAAGTGACTGTCCACAACCAAAACAGTCACTGTCATTATCACTTCCCAATTGCTAATCGCAGAGACGATTTTTGCTGCGCGCAGGTAGTTGTCAGAAATTGTACATTTGAAGTACAATTTCGTACAAGCTACGTACCTTTAATTTCAGATCTGACGATCAATCCGTTGAACAACTTTGACTGGTGGATTATTGTACCGGCGGTTAAAAAAGTGTCGCGCTTGTAAACGTCGACCGCTATTTAATCCTTGACTCTAATAGCGATTGGCGGTGTAGTTTATCACTTCACTATGCCGCAAAAATGAAATCAACTCGTTGTCACGTCCACCGTGGACGTGACGACGTGTCATTTTAGTTTCATCGATATTTATATGCGGGTAGTCGGGTACACATTTTTATTTTGTACGAAGTTTATTTGGTTTCGTGCGAGTTTACACATGTTGTACGTCGTCCTTTTGTATGTGTCCAAGTTCAATGTAACGGTTTGCGAGTTGATTTCATTTTTGCGTAAACTACACCGCGAATCGTTATTAGTGTCAAAGTCACTAATTTGGGTTCTTAAAATTTTGTTTTTTTTGTTCAAATAGGATACATGATTTTAATTTTTCCTTGACGTTAATTAAGGTACCGTACAAAATATAGTAAAGCCCGAAAGTACAATAAAATATAAATAGTGTGGTGTACAGTTGATGTCAGACCGTACATAGATGTACCTTTTCAAGTGAAAACTTACAAAAAATGAATTAAATCAGACGCGCACGCATAGGAACGTACGCTAAAAAAACGGGATTAGTCTGACATGTAAACTAGTATAGCATGTACGGATTTTATAAATTCGCGACGGCGTACGGTTTCTAATATTTTGTTTGGATTCATATATTAATGTATATAATCGTACGGCTAATATTCCATTTTTGTTGTTCCCAAATTAGCAAAAACGTCGAAATTAGAATACACCTTTTTTTTGAAAAATTTCAAATTCTTAATTAGCATCAATTACGGTAAATTTTATTCAACAGTATTTAAACTTTGACACTAATACTAGTGTTGGGTATTGAGGACCTTTTTCCGATATTTGAGATATATCGAATTTCAGGTACCTGATAATCGATATATCGAAAAACAGATAATCGCGATTTATCTCTAATATATCGCCGATATATCGTATCGGCAATATATCGAGGCTTTTTTTTCCCTTTTTTTTTTCAAAACCCCCCCCACTGAGCGCGCGCCAGGGGGGGGGTTATCCGTACGATTCCGTATGATTTTCCGTACGATTTCCCGTATTAGGAATGTACGGACACCCAGTTTTTGCGATATATATCGCGATGATTTATTTTGGTCCCGGTACGATATATCGAGGAATCTGCTCGATCGATATTCAATATATTGAATATCGAAATTATCGCGATATAAATTTATCCGATACCCAACACTACTAATAACGATTCGCGGTGTACGTGCGCGCAACCATTTTATTTATATGTGGCTGTCGCAGTTTGGTTACAGTAAACCTGCGCCGGCCGTGTGATTTTTTTTTTTTTATGACGGTCGACGTTTGCAACAACGACACTTTTTTAACCGCCGGTACAATATTCCGCCAGTCAAATTTGTTCAACGGATTGACCGTCAGATATAAAATTAAAGGTACGTAGCCTGCACGAAATTGTACTTCAAATGTACAATTTTTGACAACTACACCGCGAATCGTTATTAGCGTTACGAACTCTATATCGGCACCCCAAAATTTTGACATTATACCTTAAATAGAATAAACTACAATATTTAGGGACGTGGACCATAATCTGCCACGTCTCCTGGCACTAGATTAGAATTAATGACGCTAAATTTTTCTTTACACTGATAATTTTTCAACGCGAATAACGATTCGCGGTGTAATTGCGCGCATCAAAAATCGTCTCTGCCATTAGCAATTCCCTTTTTTTAAGGGAATGGATCATGACAGTGACTGTTTTGGTTGCGCACAGTCACTTACGTCATTTTGTCAAAAAACGTTCGTTTGAAGTACACATTGGTACAAATAAAGTACACCGCCAATCGCTATTAGCGTGTAGGTTTGATTAGCGTATACTATCATTTAGCGTGGTGTACGCTAATTGGGAATTTGGAAATTTTGGAAGAAATCGATTACTCTAATTAGGAATTAGGGCTTTTTTTTAAATAGTGTGGATATTTCTATTTGAGAATAAAAACAAAAAAAAGCGGGACGGGATTAGCGTACACAACGCTAATAGCGATTGGCGGTGTACCGTTGAGTATAAATTTGACGGTCAATCGGTTGGACATCTTTGACTTTCATAATATTGTTTCAACCGCTTAAAATTTTGCCGCGCTTGCGAACGTCAACCGTCATAATAAAATTAGCAATTCACACGGCCGGCGAGCGTTTACGGTAACAAAACTGCGGCGACCACATGTAAATAAAATGGTTGCAGACAGTAACTTTTGTCGTTATGTGAGCTCCACGGTGAGAGCACTTAGCCGCAAAATTGAAATTGAATCGTCTAAGTGTTACATTGAACTTAGACGCAAAGTGAAACGAAACCTATTGAAACTGAAAGTACTATAAGTCTCGTACCGAAATATTATAACGCACGAAACGAAATAAACTTTTATAATAAAACGAACCGGCATAAAAATATCATTTAAAATTAACTGAAAAAAATGAGCGTCGTCACGCGCGACGAAATCGAGCCACGCTATTTACGAATCAACATACTTACATTGACAAGATCGTAGCAGGATCGGCCGTACAAAGATATTGCCGCATTGTCGTACACATAAATTACTTCCGCAGTCGAAAAAAGCGCGTCACGCTATTACGAATCAACATACTTACATTGACAGCGTAATGTTAGGATATTGGGCGAATTGGCGTCCGACGAAATTGTGCAGTCAAATTTTTGTTCGGTTCGCGTCAGGTATTGTACTTTTGTGTCGGTTCGGTTTGGTGCGAGCGCCGACCGGTATTCATTTGTTCGAGTCGCACGCTGGTCAGAGGTCGCAAAAGTCAAAAAAATTCATACCCGAAACCGACAGTTTTTTTTTTCAAAATCTGAGTAACCGACGCCCGACCGAGTTTTGTCACGCTCCAAAATTGTTAACCGTTAACCGACCGTCGTTTACGAAAAAAAAATTAACCGAATTTTGATTTTTCGCGACTAACCGTGCCCGCCCGTAACTGAAAAAGTACAAAATTAATCAATGTACGACGGAATAAGCCAATAATTACGATTCGTTCCCTAAGATTTGCGAAATGATTAGTGTACTACACCGCCAATCGCTATTAGAGTATATAACGCCAATTCGGTGCCCATTTTTCAAAAAAAAAAAACCTGAAATACAATTAATAACGCTATTTAAGTACGTGGACCATAATCTACCACGTCTCAGGTACTAAATTAGAATCAAGAACGCTAATTGTTTTTTTACGCTATTTAATCCTTGACTCTAATAGCGATTGGCGGTGTACTGTGTCAGATTTGCGACGCTTTGTCGCTTTGCCTAAGATTTGCGAAATGAATAGTGTACTACCGTGTCAGATTTGCGACGCTTTGTCGCGTTCCCTTTGATTTGCGAAATAAATAGCTTACTACAGTACCGTGTCAGATTTGCGACGCTAATCATGATATCACGTACTTCCACGATGACAAAGAGTACAAAGTACAAGAATGTTGGATTATAGGGACAGTACAAAATTTTCATTTTTTTGGTTTTTTGGTTGATCGACCGTAACCGACCGTTTTTTTTTTTCCTGGTGAATCAACCGACCGTTACCGCCCGACCCCCAAAATTTGGCAACCGAATCCGTTCCGGTTCCGGCGCGGGCGGTCGGTTAACTGTCGGTCACGATTTCGGTTGACCGTTTGCGACCTCTGACGCTGGTCGATTGCAAGGAAATGTTGGTTCGCGAAGCGTGACGCGATTTTTTTCGTTCGCGGAAGTAATTTATGTGTACGACAAAGCGGCAATACCTTTGTACGGCCGATCTTGCTACGATCTTGTCAACGTAAGTATGTTGATTCGTAAATAGCGTGGCTCGATTTCGTCGCGCGTGACGACGCTCATTTTTTTCATTTAATTTCAAATGATATTTTTACGCCGGTTCGTTTTATTATAAAAGTTTATTTCGTTTCGTGCGTTATAATATTTCCGTACGAGACTTATAGTACTTTCAGTTTCAATAGGTTTCGTTTCACTTTGCGTCTAAGTTCAATGTAACACTTAGACGATTCAATTTCAATTTTGCGGCTAAGTGCTCTCACCGTGGAGCTCACATAATGACAAAAGTTACTGTCTACAATCATTTTATTTACATGTGGTCGCCGCAGTATTGTTACCGTAAACGCTCGCCGACCGTGTGAAATGCTAATTTTATTATGAAGATCGACGTTCGCAAGCGCGACAAAATTTTAAGCGGTTGAAACAATATTATGAAAGTCAAAGATGTCCAACCGATTGACCGTCAAATTTATACCCAACGGTACTTTATTTGTACCAATGTGTACTTCAAACGTACGTCTTTTGACAAAATGACGTAAGTGACTGTGCGCAACCAAAACAGTTACTGTCATGATCAATTCCCTTTTTTAATAATCGAAAATAGTAAAACGTGCGCATAAAAATACCGAAAACATCGAAAAATTTCCATTTGCCTTTTGTGGTAACACAGTACAGTGCCTATACAAGTGTCAAGCATACGTGGCGCCACAAATGCAAAGTGAATGCGAGAATAATAGCATTCGTGAAAACCTGTACGGTTTTCAGCAAATCTGTACGGTTTTCAACAAATGTGTACGAGGAAATAAAAAGTGTGCAAAATGTGAACGGGCAAAAGGGTCAACCTATCAGAGCGCAGCATGAGATGAAAGCTGTACCGTCAGATGAAAGCTATACTATAACATTTAAAGTTTTGGAGTCACGTCAATTGGACAAGTGCGACAGACGGTCACTGTCATGCGTACGTCCAAAAATAATTGATAAGAATAACTGCTCACATATATCAGCTACATTAGCTGTACGTGTCAGAGTATGGCCGGGAACTTGAAGCATCTACAATGTCACAAGTAGCTACACCGCGAATTGTTATTAGTGTCAAAGTTTAAATAGTGCTGAAGAAAATTTACCGTAATTGATGCTAATTAAGAATTTGATTTTTTTCAAAAAAAAGGTGTATTTTAATTTCGGCGTTTATGCTAATTTTGGGAACAGCAAAAATGGAATTTTTGCCGTACGATTATATACATTAATATATGTATCCAAACAAAATATTAGAAATTTTACGCCGTCACGAATCTAATAATATCCGTACATGCTATACTAATTTACGTGTCAGACTAATCACATTGTTTTGAGCGCTCATTCCCATGCATGCGCGTCTGATTTAATTCATTTTTGTAAATTTTCACTTGAAAAGGTACAGTTATATACGGTCTGACATCGACCGTACACCACACTATTTATATTTTATTGTACTTTCGGGCTTTACTTTATTTTGTACGGTACCTTAATTAACGTCAAGGAAAAATTAAAACCATGCATCCTATTTGAAAAAAAAAAACAAAATTTAAAGAACCCAAATTAGTGACTTCGACACTAATAACGATTCGCGGTGTACTGTAGTCGCCTACAACCGTCGCTATTCTGTAAACGTCATCAATGTCGCGAGTTTTGTAGTCGTCTACAACCGTCACAAATTACACCCACGTCTACATCCGTCACAATCTATGGTAACGACTTCATTTCTTTACATACGAATGCTCTGAAAATAGTACGGAGAATCTTCCCTAAAGACAAAGTTACAAGACTAAAGTTTCGGTTACATGCGAAATTACCCTAATCTGTAGAAGCTTCTACAATCTTTAATGAGCTTGCGTTGTGTCACTTTAATGACGCCACGTACGCCAAAATATTGTACTGGGATGACCCGATCGAAAGTTTCGCTAAATTTAGTGCCAGCATTGTACAGATTCTGTTAACTACACCGCCAATCGTTATTAGCGTGGGAGTTTGATTAGCGTATAATAATAACTACAGTGGTGTACGCTATTTAAGAATTTGAAAATTTTGGAAAAAATCGTACATTCTAATTGTTTGATTTTGGTAATTTGGATTTTTGAAAAAAAAAATGTCGGTCGCAAACATGCCTACACTAGTACAGGTATTTTTACAAAATCTGACAAATCGTACACAAATCGAAACGCGGCTGTCGGACGAATATGTGGGAACGGGATATTTTACTACCTGGTTTTTTTTCCTTTTTAGAACGCACATTCTCATGCGTCTGCGGTTCCTAAAACTAATTTATTGTAATTTTTTACTTAAAAAGGTACATCTATGTACGGTCTGACACTGACCGTACACAACTCTATTTAAGAGACAACGCACTGAAAATAACCCTAAATAGTAGTGTTGGGTATCGAGGACCCATTGCCGATATTCGATATATATCGAATTTCATGTACCCGATATTCGATATATCGCTTCGATATATCGAATTTCAAATTATAGCGATATATCGCCGATATATCGCCGATATATCGTATCGACGATATATCGAAAATGAAAATTTTACCAATTTTTTTCAAAACCCCCCCCCCCCCCCCCCCCCCCCCCCCCCAGCCGGGGGGGGGGGGGGGGGGGGGGGGGGCCAAAATCCGTACGATTTTTCGTACGATTTGTCGTACGATTCTCCGTACACTTTTTCGTACGGTTTTCCGTACTCTGACTGTACGGACACGAAATTTTTGCGATATATATCGCGATAATTTATGTTGGTCTCGGTACGATATATCGAGGATCCTCCTCGATCGATATTCGATATATTGAATATCGAAATTATCGCGATATGAATCTACCCGATACCCAACACTACTAAATAGAATAAAGAAAAAAATTAAATGAACTACACTAATGGAGAATAAACAAAAAAAAAGCGGGATGGAATTAGTGTACACAACGCTAATAACGATTGGCGGTGTGCTTAACTGGCACGTCGCGATGGAGGTTCACCACTCGTCCATTTTTGACTTTTGCAGTCTATAAATGCTTTTTTGTTTTTTCCCCTTTGTACCCGGAAGGTTTCTCGATCGCGAAGCATTGTACGGATTCTGTTAACTGGCACGTCGCGATGGAGGTTCACCACTCGTCCATTTTTGACTTTTGCAGTCTTTAGAATGCTTTTTGTTTTTTCCTCTTTGTACCCGGAAGGTTTTTCGATCGCGAGTTTTTCAGTCAAGTTGTTTCACTTTTCTTTTCCAAAAGTCAATGACGTGAAAAGTACAATTATTTACGACGGTTACGATGATTCCACGTGGCATATTTAAACTGTACGATTCAAAGTCCCTGAGTGTACTTTTTTCATAAACTTTTTCCACTTTATTAAAGTCTCCAAATCTTCAAAACTTTTCATTATTTTTCCTTCTCTTTCCAATTTTTAGGGTTTCTTCTCTGAATGGAATAGGTTGACCTTTTGACTTTCTCTCGTCCTTGTTTGACTTTTTACCTCTCTATTCGACCATAAAACCTTTCCTTTTTATGTTTTAATGAAACGACATTTTTTTTTTTCCAATCTGTATTCTTTTCAAAAATATATTCAAAAGCTAATTTTGTTTTACAACTTTGGTTTCAAATTTTCCAAAATTTTCACAAAAATCCAAACAGAAAACGACGAAAATCAACCAAAACAACCTAGAAAAATAGTTTTTTTTTCTTAAATAATCTGTAGAAAGTAAAAACTAACAAGAGACAGAAAAAAAACGATAAAAAAACAATAAAAAAACAAACAAAAATAACAAATGCTCCCAAGAAATAATGGCTAACAATTCATTTAATTCTATTCCCATGACTCTCCCTTCTCCCAAAACTCCTCGATCCTCCGAATCTTATTTGACCATAAAAGACCACAACCGACAAGAAACATTCTCTCTCAAAAACGACAAAAAAGGAAAATCAAAGTACTGGAAATTATGGAACAGTGGAGAAAATGTTTTCTTTCTTCATTGGATATGGGGAGGCTCTAAGTTTTCTGGTTTGGCTTGTATGGCTGTTTCCTCCTTTTGTTACAGTCTTATGGGCCTCTTTGTAAAACTTTTAGCAGGTGAGTTTCTTGATGGTTAGGGTTTCCGGGTTTTCAGGATTTTAAGGTTTCCGGGTTTTCAGGATTTTAAAGTTTCCGGGTTTTCAGGATTTTAAGGTTTCCGGGTTTTCAGGATTTTAAGGTTTCCGGGTTTTCTGAATTTTAGGGCTGTAGGGTTTTCAGGATTGTAGGGTTTCCGGGTTTTGTGGATTTTAGGGTTGTAGGATATTCAGGATTTTGTGGAAATAGTGATGACCGTACAAGTTCATTTTTTTTGTATTTCGTTGTGTGACAAAATGTGGTTCGATTTTACATGTAAATTACTTTTAGAAAAAATATTGTAAAATATCAACAATTGTGAACCCATTTGATTCCAGAGATACTTATGAATTTAAAATCTCAACAATTTTGAATAGATCGTTTTCAATCGATATACTTTCCAAGCTAAAATTGAAACAGTTGTGAATAAATAGGTTCAAGTCCATATGCTTGTAAAGTCAAAAATTCAAGAGATGTGAATCTTTCCGATTTCATAAAATATTATCCGGTTTAAAATATAAATCCGGGTACATCAAATCTTTATCATCTTTCAAGTTTTAAAACTTTTAACAACTTGAGATTAGGAAACCGTTCTCATTACCATAATTAGTGTTTAAAAGCATATCGTCTTATTATGAGTTGCATTATGACAACTTTAAATTTTTTAACCTTTAAAACTTTTAATCTTCAAAACGTTTTAACACCGTTTAGGGTTTTTCACATTTTGTGCAGTTCGAGGAATACCGTCGCTCGAAACCGTAATGGTTCGCTGTATCATAATTAGTGTTCTTTCCGGTCGAGAGCTTCGAAATATCGGACATCCTCTTTTTGGGTCCCCGAGAGTTCGTCGTCTAGTGATCGCGAGAGCAATTGTAGGGTTTTTCGCCCTTTCAACTTTTTTTTACAGGCAAGTAAACTCGGAAATACCGTAAAAAAATGTTGAAATTCTGTTAGAAAACTGCAAAAAACTGCTAAAACAAGCCTATAATCGTTGATTTTGACACGAAAAAATACCGAAAATGTTGATGAGTTTGAAACTATTAAAGCCATGAAATAGTAAAAAACGTGATAATGTTCACAAAAAAAATGTCTGGAATCAATGAAGCTGAACAGAAATAGGCTAAAAAGAGTGTAAAAACACAATAAAAATGGAAAATCTCTCTCCCTCTCCCTTCTCCTCTCCCTCTACCTCTTCTTGTATGTCAACGTAAGTTCCTTAGTTTTATTTTTGTTTTGCAGTATTCAAGCTCTTCCTCTCCGTGACGCGACAGTTCTTAATTTCACAATGCCAGTTTTTACGGCTCTACTCGCTGCCGGAATTTTAGGAGAACGTTGGGGTCCGGGAGAAATGGCTGGTATTTACTTTTCTATTAAAATTATTTTGTTTTTTTTGTTTTTTGTTTGTCTTACTTGCTGGTATTTACGTTTTTCACAAAGAAATGTTGTTTTATTTAGTTTTTCTTTTGTTATTAAACAATATTTATGTTTTCGAAGATGTTTGCAAGCGTCAGAAAATGAAATTGTGAGCCGATTTCAAACAAAAAAAATGGGTATTACAGTCGATAGTTTGAAGCTTTTTAGTAAAATTAGAGGTACATGTTTTAGTGTAGATCTTGGTGATTTGGTTTGATGCTCTTAAGTTAATTTTCTGTTTTGTCTTTTTGTTTTTTTTGTCTTTTTTTTCAAAAATTGTAGGTAGCCTATGTAGTTTCGCGGGAGTTTTGTTAGTAGTACAACCAAATGTCCTTTTTTATGGTAAGTCCCATTTTCTCTTCCTCGTTTTGTTAACTTTTTTGAAAAATTACATTGTATTATATTTTACGTCGTATTATATTATGCATCTTATTATATTATATATTGTATTATATTCGCACATTCCACATGTTTCCTATTTAAACACCCTCTCCCTTTCCTCCACATTTCTAATTTTTGACTTTTTCGTACCCGATTTGTTAACCTTCTTTTAAAAACAAATAAAAACGTTTATAACCTTTTTTTGACCTTGCACATCTCGAACATTGAAGGCCTCTCTCTCTCTCTCTCTCTCTCTCTCTCTCTCTCTCTCTCTCTCTCTCTCTCTCTCTCTCTCTAAACCCTCTCTCTTTTCTCCATTTCTCTCTCTCTCTCTCTCTCTCTCTATCTCTCTCTCTCTCTCTCTCTCTCTCTCTCTCTCTTTACCTCTACCTTTCCACTTTTCAAACCTTTTTTACCTTTTGAATCTTACAATACACTTTTTCCACGGTCCGCAGCCTAACATTTTTACACCCTCTCTTTATCTTTATCTTTATCTTTTCATTTTTTCAATCTTCTCTACCTTTCGAATCTTACCATATATTTTTTTACACAACTTAACATATTTACGCACTGCCGCTTTCTCTCGACCTTCCCAATTTTCCAATCTTTTCTACTTTCAAATCTCGGGAAAAATCTGAATACACAATCGACAATTTGACATTTTTAGACATTCTCTCTCTCTCTCTCACTTTATGTGTACCTTTCCATTTTTTCATTCTTTTCTATCTTTTGAATCTTCAACAACTTACATTTTTAATCATCATCCCTCTTTCCCTTACCTTTCCATATTCTTTTAATCCTACGGAAAATTTGTACACGATGAACAGCTATACATTTTGAAACTCTCTCTCTTCTCCTCTACCTTTCCACTTGTTCACTCTCTCCCTCTCTCTCTCTACCTCTACCTTTCCACTTTTTCTCTCTCTTTCTCCCTCTCTCTCCCTCTCTCTCTACCTCTACCTTTCCACTTTTTTTTCTCTCTCCCTCTCTCTCTCTCTACCTCTACCTTTCCACTTTCTCTCTCTCTCGCTTTCTCCCTCTACAATTCCACTTTCTCTCTCTCTCTCTCTCTCTCTCTCTCTCTACCTTTTAAATTCTACGGAACACTATTGACACAATCAACATATACTTTTTTAAACCCTCTCTTTCCCTCTCCTCTGTGAACCGTTATTAGCTTTTAAAAATATGTATTTTTTGGGGTTTTTGAGTGTTATTTATTCTAATTTAGGTGCGGGAAATGTCGACAACTTTCAACCGCTTACCAAATTAGCGAAAAAAAATAAGAATTAAGATTTAAGAAAAAGGAAGAATATCGTTAATGCTATTTTATGTTTGATGGGAAAAGAAAAAACCGGGTATTAATCCGTTTCTAATTATTAGTCATACCAATAGCGACCCACAATATATTTCTATTTTTTTTGGGAATTTTACAGAAAAAGGTTTAAAAATTGAGCAACTTTTACATTTTTTTAACATTCTCTCTTTACCTCTTATCTTTCCGTTTTTTTTCAATCTTTTCTACCTTCGTAATTTTACGGAAAGACTACTGAAACAATCAACACCTTCACACTTTTAAACGTCCTCTCTCTCTCCTCCCTCTACCTTTCCAATTTCCTTTTGGATTCTTATTTTTCCTTTCCTTTCTCTTCTCCTCTCTTTCTCTTTCTCTTCCTTTTTCTCTTCTTCTTTTTCTCTTTTCTCTTTTTTTATCTTTATCTTTTCTCTTTCTCCTTTTTCCCTTTTTTTTAACAACTTCCCATTGTATACTCTCTCTCTCTCTCTCTCTCTACCTTCCCATTTTTTCAATCTTTTCTACGTTTTCGATTCTTACAAAGTCATTGTTATAAAAACAACAAATATATATTTTACACTTTTTTTTTTTTTTTTTAAGCACTCTCTTGTTAAATCGACTCATCAATTTTTTCCCATTGACAGTCTGAAGGCCATGGCTATGGGCAGAACAGACGGGAGAGGGAGAGGGAGGGAGAAATAACGGATCTCCTCCCGGAAACGATCCTTTAGGAGTAGCTATGGCTCTTATGGGGGCCGCAATGGGAGCTCTCTCCTATATTTTTGTTAGGGCAGTTGGGAAACACGGAGAACCTCCCATGTAAAGCTCTCCCTCTACCCGTCCTTCTACCTCTCCCTCTTGTCTCTCCCTCTCCCTCCCTCAATTCCTCCTATCTTATTAAAGATTTTACCTTATTAAAAGGAAGAATTACCAAACTATCTTTTTTAAAGGAATGGTCTCACAATTATGCACCATAATCTTGTATATTGGAGGCCCATAATTAATAACCATATAATAATATAATAACATTAATACCATAATTCCATATAAGTAATGCCATATATATATATATATATATATATATATACCTTTTTTTGTTCTACCGATAATTGGCATTCCAGGCGACATCAGTTTTATAACTGAATTTTTGTATTTTGAAATAGATAAAACTTATATTTTTTAGGAGTTGAATGTTTTACTTTTGTTTTACTTTTTTTACTTTTCTAGGTTTTGTGGGCAGATCCGGGTCTTAGAGTTCTAAATAATGTAAATGTATTGAGGTTGACACGATGAATATATTATATGGGTACTTTTGTTTTTAACATAGTTTTCTCAGTTAATATAAACTTATGAAGGTTGATACGATGAATATATTGTATCGTAATTCTTGTTTTTAACATATTTTCTACATATAATTTTATCAAGGTTGATACAACGAATATATTATATTGGTATTTTTGCTTCGGAGGGTGACACGAGAAAAGAAGATTAAGAAATAAAATATATTATGTATATATAATATGTAATGTACTTTAGTTTTGAGCATAGTTTCTAAATATTTTTTGATCCTCTCCCTCTCTCTCTCTCTTTCCCTCTCCCTCTCCCTCTCCCTCCCCTCTCCCTCTCCCTCTCCCTCTCCCTCTCCCTCTCCCTCTCCCTCTCCCTCTCCCTCTCCCTCTCCCTCTCCCTCTCCCTCTCCCTCTCCCTCTCCCTCTCCCTCTCCCTCTCCCTCTCCCTCTCCCTCTCCCTCTCCCTCTCCCTCTCCCTCTCCCTCTCCCTCTCCCTCTCCCTCTCCCTCTCCCTCTCCCTCTCCCTCTCCCTCTACCTCGTAGTTGGTATGGTTGAAAATAGAACTTTGAAATTTAGAAATTGGTGATGAAAGAATTTATCGATACTTTTACATACTAAAACAGTTCTATATCATTTTATTTAAGAAAATAAAAAATGAGTTATAAATAAGTTTTTTTTTTTTTTTTGGGGTGGGGATAAATAATTAGGGTTTGTGTTTTTGCTTTCGCGGCTTTTTCTGCCCCTCTCGCCGGTTTGGGAATTTTTTTTCAGGCTAGTTTTTTCGATTTTTTAAACAAAGTTCTTTATGTTTTTTTTTTATTCTTTTTGTTTTTTCACTGTTTTCTTTTTTTCAGCTTTAGCTTATTTTTTTTTAACTTTAGTTTGGTTTTTTTAACTTCTTTTTGTTTTCTCAACTTAGTTATTTTTTTTTCAAAAACGTAATTAAGATTTTTGCTACTTAATTTAGTTATTTCAACTTTAGCTTTTTCCTAAACGAAAAGTTAATTTAATTTTGCTTTCAGTTTTTACTTAATAACTTTTTTTAACTTTAATTTTGTATGGAAAAATTTGATCTTTTCTTGTAAAATTTGATTTTTTTTGAAAAAGTTGTTTTTCAGAGCTTTAAAATCCCAAATGTCTTGGAAGCAACGGGGCTTTTGGCGGTTGGACTCACCGCATTTGGGGCTCAGGTACCCCTTTTCTTTCTTGGTTTTTTTCGTATTTTATTTATTTATTTATAATATATATATATATATATATATATATATATATATATATATATATATATATATATATATATATATATATATATATATTTTTATTTTTTTTTTTTTTTTTTTTTTTTTTTTCTTTGAGATTTCTTTTTTTTTTTTTTTTCAACTTTCATTGCTGGTAAACTATCATTTTTTGTAATTTTTTTGAAGTTTTAAGCTCTGTAAAAACTCTGTTCAAGTTTTTGTTTCATAATTTCTCTTTTATATAGTTTGTAATTTTGAACCATTTTCAGTTCTCATTCTTTTCGTTGTTCTTTTCCTTTTCTTTTCTTTCTTTTTTCTCATCTCTTTTTTTTTGTTTATTTTCTCCGTTTTCTTGAATTTGTTTGGTTGATAAATAATAAATAGGCATCGCTGTCACGAAAAGAATGTTTTTTTTTTTACTTATTTCATTATTTTTTCTACCTATTCATTCATTGTAAATAAAAAAGTGTGATTAGTAATTCAACATGTATTTTATTTTAAATAATTATAACTAATGCAAATTATTCTTTTTGTTTGTCATGATTTCATGTCACAATTTTTTTTTCGGAAGATTTAATACTTTTTTTTTTATGTAAATAATACTGCCCCTTTTTCTTTGTTTTTTTTTTTTTTTTTTTTGTTTAGGTATTTTTGACCCGAGGTCTCCAATTGGAAAAAGCCGGTCGAGCGACATCCATCCAATATGTTAAGGTAAAAATATAAATATATAAATAAAATAAAGATATATGTCTATATATATATAAATAAAGGAATGAACGAATATATAAATAAATAACTGAATAAACAAATAAATTTATGAACAAATAAATAAATCAACAATTCAATAAATAAATAAATCTTAACTAAATAATTATAGAACAGAAAACGAATAAGCGTGAATAATAGAAAAAATAAGAGTTTTAAGGCGAGAAAAAAATGAAAAAAAAAAGGTGAGAGTAAAAGGATAGGAAAAGTAAAAGGTTTAAGGTGAGAACAAATTAAGTCTTAAAGAAATTAGAAGTTGCAACCTTTGTCTTATTCATGCCAAAATAAAAAAGAGAATCTAAAATGAATCTTTTCTAGCCCTCTCCTATCCCTCCCCCACTCCTGCCTCTCCCTCCCTCTCTCTCTCCTTGCAGGTTTTAGGCACATATCTTTTGGGAGTACTTTTTTTAAACGAAGTCCCGTCGATAATTGGAGCTATTGGAGCTCTCCTTATCGCTTTAAGTGCCTTATTTCTCGCCTATGGGAGTACCTCATAGTACTTTTTAGCAAAAAAATGAAGTTTTTCGGTTCAATTCTGGTCCGATTTGATTCAATTCCGATTTCGATTTCGATTCGATTTCGGTTCGATTTCGATTTCAGTTTCGATTGCGATTCGATTTTGATTTCTATTCGATTTCGATTTTGATTCGATTTTGATCTGATTTAGGTCCGGGTTTGGTTCGAATTTGGTTGTAGTTATGTTCGACTTTGGTTCCATTTTGAAAGTCGATCGTGTGAATAGCAATTTGGTATTGTTATTATCATTATTATTTTCATTATATGTCTTGTCGACACGTGTTTTTGTGTTAGTTTCTTTCACACTGTTTTTTCCTTTTAATTGACTTCCATCTGCGTTTGTTTGTTTCATTTTCACTTTTCGTCTTTTGTTCCCATGTACTTGGATGATTTTTGACCATTTTGCTTTTTTAATATGGTAGTTTATTTTGTCAATATCCGGACAGGACCTGCTTCGATTCGATGGTAGAGACTCCCAGATACACCGCCCAATCATTATTGGTGTTAATATCACTAATTCGGCGGCAACTTTTCTGGGCCAAAAATCACAAAATAGTGTTAACAAATACTATTTAAGCTTGTGGATTACAATCTGCCACGCCTCCCGGTACCAAATTTGTGCTAGATACTATAATTTCGCATTAACAGTAATAATTGCTTGACGCTAATACCGTTTTGCGGTGTCGGTAGACAAAATGGACCAGCATTTCAAAATTTCTTAGTCATCTCACACATTCTGTATAGTTTTTAGGGTGTTTTAGGGTTTTTGGGGTGCACAAAGTTGTAGTTCTATGTACAATTGGTTATTTTCTTAGGTTGACTTTCTCACTTATTTTCCTCTAAGAGACTCCTTTTACTAATTATACGGATCCCCTTGAGTGATTGTACCGTACGGACCGGAATATTTATTTCCTGGTTCCCTTGATCATAGGTCAAAGTTTCGCATTTTCCCCTTTTTTTATTATTATTATACTTGCAGTAGATGTGAGTTGAAGGTTAATATCGACACGTGCGAAGAAGCAAAACGGGTGGGAATTCAAACTTGAGCGTGCGAAATATGAACACGTATGCACAGCGTTCGCAAGTGACGAAAAAATACTGCCGTACATGCGATCTTTAAAGCGACTATGCCGTACAGCTAGACTTTTTTTTTCAAACTTGCCCGTCGGTCAAAGGAGGAAAAAAGAATGACACGTGTCCGGGGAAAACGTTTATTTCTCATCGTCTTTCCTCGCTCTCCTCTCTTTTCTCGCCTCATTTCTTCCTTTCTGCAACGCGGGAATAAAGGTATGGTTAGTTGGTTACATCAGGAGGTCTCTGTAATAGTACGGACTACAAAATTTCTGTATTACAGAGGCCTCGGTTACATCGCGTATCGTCTGTAAACAAGTTTTTAAATACGTGTTCTGATTTGAGTGGATCCACGTAAGTCGAAAATCAAATCTCTAAAATCGTCAAAGATTTGAAAACCGACCATTTTCGTATGGAAATCCGTACTTGCGTATGACGTACGTGTACTTCACAAGTGTACCGCGTCAATGTACCTCAGAGATCTCCTTCACTCTGCTGACTTTCAGGAAAAAACCGTATTTCTTTTCGGCAAAGATTTTACGGTCACCTTGTCCGAAGGCACGTGACTTTGGGGGCGTGTGAAAATTTTAATTTTTCATCGACGCACGTGTGTATCGTCCAGGTGTAGCAAATTGAATGGTTCTGTATTGGTGAACCCACCTCCGCAAGGTGGGTTCACCAATACAGAGGCGTATGGAGCGATTGCTTCGCAGATGAAAACCAAAATGTAATCGGACGGTCGACGTCTTCTCCCGGATACTTGGAGAATCGTAATCTTATTTCTGTAATGTTGTTTTCAACGAAAATATAGTACGGCATGGTACGAGAAAGTACAAAATTATGTATTAAACCTCACTTTCGTCTGATGTAACCATGCCCTAAGACAAAAGAGATTTTGGTATGAATCGATTATGATCTGAAAATCTTTTTGAAAATAATATTAAATATGCAATCTGGACAGCTAAAAAAGGACAAAATTGAGTTGAGCTTTAATCGCTAGAGATAATCAGACAAGCGATAACGCCGTAAAAATGCGTATTTAAACGTTTTCACTTTAAAAAGTTCGATTCGTGTGCGTACGGTAAAATTACAGTACACAATGTATTGCTGGTACTGTTCTTTTTTGCCACGTAACATTCTTTCTTCTCCATCGAGCCGGTTGGAAGGTCAAAACTCAAAACCATAGTTCAAAAGTAGGCGTTTCTATTGTAGGTCTTTTGTCGGCGCCTTTATCGTAAGTTGTGTTATGGGCTTTTCATGTGATCGTCTTAAGTCGCTACTTTGATCAGCGATCGTCCGATCGTCCAAATCTGACGATAGTCCTATCGTAAGTTGTGTCATAGACTTTTCATGTGATCTTCTTAGATTGCTACTTTGATCAGCGACCGTCCGAATCTGACGGTTTAAATAAAAAGTCGCTCAAAACTCACAGAAAAAGATTTTTTTGTCCGTTTTTTTTTTCAAATTTAGACATGACGTTTAATTCTCTATCGATCCATGTGCAACTCAACCTTGTTACTATTTTATTTCATTTTGCGGCCAATACAATATGGGTCTTAAGGGTATATTGTATTTTTTGCGTACAATAGGCATATTGTCTGGGTGTACTTTCACCTACTTTTGAACTATGGTCAAAACCCTATATTTCAATAATCCGACGACGTGTGTGCACGGAGAAAAAACGTTTTGAGTGGTGAAAAAATAAAAAATCATTAACAGCGATAGTGCGATATGCTTTACGAAAAGAGAAATATAAAATACGTTTCGAAACGTCGAGAAACTGTCGGCCTATAACTGCTCCCGGCAATAAATAGCTGCTACACCGCGAATCGCTATTAGCCTATTAGTGTTATATTTTTTTAGCCACTTAAAATATTTTTCTCCGTACACACATGTCGGATTGTGGATCTGACGGTGGCGATGGAAAGGTAAGATTCTCAGCTTCCGATTGGCAGTCTCAAATTGAAAATTGGACAAGTGTGTACGGAGAAAAGATGTTTTAAGCCGCAAAACAATGATCAACACTAATAGCGATACAAGGTGTACATGCCCACGCGGTTCCTTAAACTGAACCGCAAAAAAAAATGTCTCCATGGAAAAGTACAAAATGGTTAAATTGTTGTCGTGATCTGGGTCGCACGTCCGGTCAACGGTACGAACGGTCGGAGGCGAACTCCTCAAGTCCTCCTAATGACCCATTTATTACAGCAGTTAAAATTCGGCGCTTTTTCCTTTTTGTCCTTTCAATAATTTCAAATCCGATCCGATCTCCAGTCTATCCCCAAAATACAAAACAGAATCCAAACCATCGGATAATATCCTCAGACACACGCGTCGATCTCCTCCGTCGATCTCCACCGTACGATATCCGCCGTCCGATCTTCTCCCTCAGTCTGCGGAGCGCCAAAAACCGTGAGATCGGAAAAACAGGCCCGCCGTAGCTTACGAGGAAACTTCTCGACCAATCGGAGCGCTTGTATTAAATAGAACCAACCACGCAGGCGCTCATCGTCCGATCCTCGCCTATCACTTTTCGCCATGCGTACCTTCCTTTTGTCGTTTTTCAATACCCTAGGACCACCTCTGAGGCCAGTACACCAGCCACTCGCACGATACCGATTCTAAATACCTTTTTCGAACCGACGGCGCTCGAAGTTTTCTATTTGTCAGGATCCGGAAAGGAATCCTAGAATCCGTACCGCGCAGGAACACTGTGCCAGCTTGGCGAGGTCGTAGGTCGGTGCGGAGATCGCACGGGACACGAGAGCCGCAGAATGGTGACACGTGGCACGTGTAGACCCTTTTGGTAGGTGCAAGTCTCCAAGAAAATTGGAAATTTGCGCGTGGGATCCGCCCGGCCGGTGGAGCTCTCCCAGAGGCGAACCGCGAAAACTCAAATTTTTAAATTTTCTTCTCTCTCTCTCTCTATCTTTTTTTTTTTTTTTTTAAACTTATTTTTTTCGGGCAGCCACTCGGAGGCCGTACAATAATTTTCAAGTTTGCTGCCCGGCGCCAACCCGAAGCGAAAAGGAGGTAAAAAGTGAAAAAGTACACCGAGTATCGCTATTAGTGTTAATAAGTTTTTCGCCACTTAAAACGTTTTTTCTCCGTACACACTTGTCCAATTTTTAATCTGAGACCATCAATAGGAAGCTGAGAATCTTACCTTTCAATCGATACCGTCAGATCTACAAACCGACAGTGTGTACGGAAAAAAAGATGTTTAAAGAAACGAAAAAACATCAACACTAATAGCGACTCGCGGTGTAAATGAGGCGAGAAAAACTTTCAAATAAATAAAAATAATAATGGGCAGTCGAAATATAAAAAAAAGCAAAAAAAAAAAAAGCAAAAAGGGAGATAAGAAGGCAAAGTGCTTCCGTCAGTCGCATCAACTCGCACGTGCGACGCATCGCTATACCTCTTCCCGGAGCACGTACTCAGGTTTTTCTCTCTCCCTCTCTCCCTCTCTCCCTCCCTCCCCGCCTCCCTGAACCCCACTCTCTCTCTCTCTTTCTCCCTCTGTCCCCAGCTTTCCTGTCTCTCTCTGGGTCTCTCCCTCCTCTCTCCTTCCTTTCCCTCTCTCTCCCTCTCTCTCCCTCTCGGTTTCTTTCTTTTTCCGCTGCATTTTTTTTAACACTTTCCTCACTCTCTCTCTCTCTCTCCCCTTCCCTTCACTCCACTTCTCCTCCTCTTTCCACTTTTCTCCTTCTCCCTCAATACTTATCTCCTCATTTCTCTCCCTCTCTCCCTCTTGTTTTATACCACCGTAGCTCTCAAACTTTTCCCTCTCCCTTTCCCTCCTCTCTTTCTCTTACCTCTTTGCCTCTCTCTCCCCCCCTTCTCCTTCTCTCCTCCCTCTCCCCCTTTTTTTCGCAGTCTCTCCGACTGACACGTGGAAGCCTCACATGCCTTCCGTACGGGCAAGGCGGCCATGTCCGCTCAGCCCTCCTCCTCCCCCTCGCACTCGGAGACTACCTCTCCCTCCTCCCACTCCCCCTCCCTCCTAACTCTCCCCCCTTCCCTCCATGCCTCTTTCCCAGACTCCTCCTTCCCCATCTCCTTCTCCCCCCCCTCCTCTCTCCCAGACACCTCCCTCCCAACACAAACCTTTTTCCTCTCCCCCTTCCCCTCCCCTTTCCCCACTCCGTACATCCTTCCTCGTCCGTACAACCTTCCCTCTCCTTCCCCTCCGACCTCCCTCCCTCTCGCTCCAAAACCTCCCGCAAAGACCCTCCGGACCCCTTCCCCGAGGGGGGCGAGGGAGAGGGCGAAGAACTCCATCCCTCCTTCCCCCCCCCCCTCCCCTTTCCAAACGCCAAAAACTCTCCACTTTCTCCCCCTCTTCTTCCCCCTCCCCCCTCTCCCCCTCCCCCTCCCTCCCCCCCCCCACTCCTCCCTCCGGCCTCCGGTACCCCCCCAGCTCCCTCTCGTTCTAACCACCCCTAGCCATACCACCCCCATCCGTACGACCCCCAGCCGTACAGACCCCCCGCGTACTACCCCCAGCCGTACGGACCCCAGCCGTACGGCTGGCGGTAGTATAAGTACGGCTGGCGGAATTAGTACGGCTGGCGGGAAAACCGGCGGTACTTCCGGATCCTCTACTGGCGGCCGTACGGCACTTAGTACGGCACCCGGTACGGCAGGTGGTACGGCAACTGGTACGGTCGGTACGGCAGGGGGTGGTACGGCGGGAGGCGGTACGGTCGGTACGGCGGTGCCGGGTACGAAGGACCGTCACAGCAAGGTGGTGACTCGGGGGGGGTTGAGGGATAGGAGGGTAAGGTTATCCATGGCGGCGGCCATGGCGTTCTACGAGGTGCAGGAGAGGTTGGGAGTGGAGCATCCGAGTGCGGCGGTGGAGTGGCTGCTGCACCACGCGAGGCACGCCATAAGGCAGCTCCCTCCGCTTCCCCCCACCCCGGGGACTGGGGAGGGAGGGGGAGGGGAGAGGGGGGGGGAGGGGGGGGGAGGGGGGGGAGGGGGTGTGGGACCCGAGCTGTCTTCGCATCCGTCGCATATACCGGCGAGGAGGGGGAGGGGTGGGGGTGGGGGGAGGGGGAGGGGGAGGGGGGAGGGGGGGGGGGGAGGGTATGGAACGAGAGAGGGGTTTTTGGGGGGGAAGGGTGGGAGGGAGGTGGGGGGGAGGGGAAAGGGGGGGGGGAGGTGGGGGGGAGGGGGGGGGGGAGGGGAGGGGAGGAGGAGGAGGGAGGTTTTGGGGGGAGTTTTGTGTCTCCCTCTCTTTTGGGGGCTCAGGGGGGAGGTCTCTCTCCGGCTATGAGGGGAGTGTACGACAGACACGTGGCAATTATGGGGCCGCCTCCTCTCTCTCCCGCTCCCCCCCCTACGCATTTTTCTCCTCATATCTCTCCCTCTCCCTCTCTGTCTCTCTCGCCCCACCATCCGCATCAGCACCATTTCGCGTCTCTCTCTCCGCACGGGTCCCTCTCCCTCCACCCCCCCCACCATAATTTGTCGTATTATGGGAGAGGGAGGCCCGGGTATCGACAGCTGGCGGCTTCTTCGAGGGCGGCTCTCCCTCTCTCTCCCCACACCCCCTTTCAGTTCGGAAGGGGAATAGAGGGGATGGAAGGAGGAGGAGGGGGAGGAGGAGGAGGAGGGGGAGGGGGAGGAGGAGAGGGAGGGGAAATGGGTTTAAAAACGGGTTTAGGAATGGGAATGGGTATGGAAATGGGGCTTAATTTTCCCTCGGAAATTTCTCTCCCTGCTGGTAGTACTAGTCGGGGGGGAGGAGGGGGAGGAGGAGAGGGAGAGGGAGAGGGAGTGAGTCCGTTGGAGGGGGGAGAGGAGGAAAGTTTCGACCTATCGGAGAGGAGCTCCACACGTGTGGAGGCGAGGGCGAGGGCGAGAGAGAGAGCGAGGATAAAGATTTCGGGAGGGAGAGAAATGTCGTACGATACGGAAACGAGTCCCATAGAGCTTCTCTCTTCCTCTCCTCCCCCCCCCTCTCATCCCTCCCATCCCTCCCTCTCTCATCCCTTTCACCCTTCCCACCCTTCGCATCCCTCTCTCCCTCACCCCTCATACCCTTCTTCTCATCTCTCTCCTCTCTCTCACCCCTCTCAAGGAGGGATGGCTTATCACCAACCCGTGCCTCCCTCTCCCTCCCTCCACCCCCAGTACCATCACTTCCCTCAATACCCAGTTTCCCAGTTTAGGAGACAAGGTTCTTCCCTCCACCCCCAACATATGCTTACCTCCGGTTACACTCTCCCCCCTGACGTTCTCCAAAGGGGGGCAGGGATAGGCGGAGGAGGAGGTAATGGAGGAGGAGGAAGTGGAGGAGGGGGAGGAGGAGGGAGTGGAGGTAGTGGAGGGGGAGGGGGAGGAGGAGGGATGGGGTCACCGAGGGGAACTATGGCCGGAGAACCTTTTTTGTACGGAGAATCTCACTCTCCTCCCTCTCCTCTCTCTCCTCTCTCCCCCGCCTTTTACTCCTCCTCTCTCGACTCCCTCGGATACCAAGCGAGTCCTCAACTCCGTCCCTCTCCCTCTGGCCCCCCTCACGGTTTCGACGCTCCCCCTATGACTTCCCTCGCCTTCCCTCCCTCCCTCCCTCCCCTCCCTTCCCCCCAAAGACCCATGGTCCAAAGCAGAATCCAGGGCTATCCCTCCACCCCTTTCACTTCTCACGCCTATTACTCCTCTCCCTCCTCTTCGCACCGAGGAGGGGGAGGAGGGGGAGGAGGGGGAGGAGGAGGAGCTGGATGGGGAGGGGGAGGAGGGACAGGAATAGGAGTGGTAGGAGGGGGAGGAGGAGGGATGGGAGGAGGAGGAGGAGGGAGTTTAGCTCGTACAGGATCCTCTCCCTCTTCTCGGTCCGAAGAGGGACAAATGGGGTCTTCTTACCTCTCCTCTCTCCAGGAATTTGGGGGGGTGGGTCCTTACCCTCCTATCCCTCCACCCCCCACCCAATGGCATGAACATGGGCAGTATACGACAGAAGAGATAATGGCGATGTTAAGAACCAGTACTACGGCGGAGGCCCTTTCGGGGGTAGGGGGAGGGGGAGGGATAGGAGGAGGAGGAGATGGAGGAGGAGGAGGAGGAGAAGGAGGAGGAGATGGAGGAGGAGGATATTCTGGGGGTAGAGGGAGGAGTTCTGAGGAAAGTTCGCGGCATCGACGGTCGTCATCTTTTCGGTAGATTTTTTGAAAGAGGAAAGGAGGGGGAGAGGGAGGGAGAGGGAGGGAGAGAGCGAGTAGAGGGGAGGGAGAGGGGGAGGGAGAGAGGAACGGATAGAGGAACGGAGAGAGGGAGGGATAACAAGGGGGGGGGAGGAGAGAGAAAAAAGGTTCGACATTGTAAGACATAGGATCGGAGGATCGGGAGGAGGGGAGAGGGGCGAAGTTTTTATTTCTTGGAGGGAAGGGAAGAGCTGGAGCTGATTCGGACGAGGAAATGCACTATTAATCGAATGAAAGAAAAAAGAAAAGTAAGAAAGAAAGGAATGGAGAGATAGGCGGACAGGCTGTGAAAAGAAAGGAAGAGAGGGAGAGGGAGAGAGTGAGGAAAACAGTGAAAAATCTGACCAGCATCTTTTTTTCCGTGCTGTAAAAGCATGTATAAACTTCCATTGAGAGAGAGAGAGAAAAGAGTGAGAAAAGAGAAAGAGAGAAAGAGAGAGGGAGAGACGGAGAGAGGGAGAGAGAGACATTGAGAAAGAAAGACAGTCAGAGAGAAAAGGAAACTACCCAATTTAGATTATTTTGTCCGTGTCAGTCCGTCCGTACAGTGTCCATTCATTTCTGAAAAGTGTATAGAATTAGTGTAGAAAAAGGTCATTTTAAGGTTTTCAAAGTTCTTTTGAGGTCCTTTTTCATTCTTTCGGAAAATCGAGTCTTAGAGTAGGTCCAAAATAAAGAAGAGGAGTCACCAAAAAAGGGCTCAAATTAGTGAGGGAAAGGTAGTGGGAATAACAAGAAAGGGAACGAGAGGGAGAGGAAAATTTTTGGGTTTGAAGAAAAACTCTGACCGGCGACATAAAATCGACGAAAAATCGCTTCCTCGGGAATTTTCGGAAAACCCTCTCTTCTTTTTTGTCTGAAGACATTTTGTGACACTTTTTTTTCTTTTTCTTTTTCTTTTCCTGGTTTTTTTTTTTTTTTTTCCCTGATTTCTTTTCCGCTTTTTGGGCGTCGAGATTCTTTTGATTCTTGTATGAGAATTCGCTTTCGATTGTTTTTTTTTTTGATAAAGGAAAAAAAATAGTTAGGATAGGAAACTTTGTTGGATAAAAATGTTTTTTTTTTTTGCTGAAAAGGGAGGTGGCGTCTCCCAAAAAGAAAAAAGGTTGATTTTGGAAAGGCAATTAATCCCATTCAATGTGGAAGAAGATTTTTTCTTACCAAGAATTATGTTTACGTTTTTTTTTTCTCTTTATTCTTCTCTATATTGTGAGAATGTGTTTATTTTTCATTTGTTTGAATACTCTTGTGGAAATTTTGTGGATTTACTTTTTTTGTGAGAGATGGGATTGTTTTTTTTGTTTTTTTTTAAATGTATTTAGTTCGTTATTTGTGGATGTGGTTGGGTTGAGTATTATGAGAAAGTTGATATTTTTTTTTTGCTTTGGAATGGTTTTTGAGTGAGTTGTTTTGAATTGTACCCTTTTATAAGTTGTTTATAAATTTCTTTCTTTATTCAATCGTATTTTCCGGCTCATTTTTGGGTGTGGTTAGTTTCATGCTTTATTTGACAATTACATCAATTTATTAAAAAAAAATTTCGTAGAATAACCCAAAAACTTGCATGAAAAACAACACCTTGAGCCCCGTATTCGCCTATTTAGACCGTAAAATTATAACAATAAAATAATCAAATGGTGGATATTGAGTCCTCGACTCATAATAACCTAGCAATACCAATGTTGTTTTTGGATATTATCCAACATTATAACCACTTTGCTTGTAATTTACATCATGTCAATACTTCTAAAGACCGAGAAAATACATCAATTGGTATTTTACACAATTTAATTTCTTTTTAAAAATGCTCTCCTTAGTTTGACTTTTGACTAGTATGAGAAATTCAACATGCAATTGGAATTACGAATTCAATCAAAAATTCGCACTCGTAATCGTACGGTTTCCATGCTACTGTTTAGTCCTTACAACTCCACATGGAACTACGCTAAAGGCTCAATTTTTTTTTGTGTACGGAGAATAGGGCCGGTAAGTGAGAAACGGAAATGCCAAACATAAATTGCAAAACAGCAAAAGTATTGTTTTTTCGAATAGATTTTGGGCAGATTCAGCTCGGCATCGATCGACGCCGTTAAGTTTTTTTCAACGTTCCAGATTGCGCCTAAGATCTACCGGTACAAATTACAAACTTTGAATGTGGCGCATGAAAAGAAAGGGAGGGTTTCCGTCCAAACTTTTAAATACCGTACAGATGACATCATCATACGAACCTCCTAAAATTTCTTTTCTTCATTCCCATTCGCTGCAGGAAAATTCGTACGGACGAATCAAAAGTACCGTGATACTCCGTACGCTTGTCCACTCAGGAAATTACGTACGTTTTTATTCGTAAAGTGTAGTCGTACATTCGCACGAAACGCCGCACTTTATTTAAATTCTACAGTTTGTTTTTCGTTGTCGTTGACTATCAACACTATTTCCTGTACGGTATTTCCACAAATTGTACAGATATTTGAAGTGGAAAGGTCAAAAGATCGAAGCTTGGAAAGCTCCAGCCATGGCGGATTATCAGGAAGAAGGCGACAAAACCTCGTACGGAGACTTGCTCGAGGATTTTGATAAGATTCTCGAGTTTGATCCTTTCATGTAATTCCATTTACCTTTTGTAAATTGCAGTGTTTTTGAAATAAGAAAGTTGCAAGAAAGTTGTTTTTAATCATTTTTTCAGTATGTTGAGTTTCTTTGTCTGGTTTGTTACAGGCAATAAATGTATCAGCTGTAATTATTTTTAATGTAAAATTATTATTATTGAATCTAATTTATATCTTTTGCAATGCAAATTATGTAATGATAATGGATAAATTGTAAATTTGGGAGCTATTACATTTGAAGAACTTTTTTTTTACCAAAGGATTCTGTAGCTGATGAATCTTTTACCTGTTATATGTTAATTATCATTATTGATTCTATTAGTAAAAATGTTGACTCAAAATCTTGTTGAAATTGGAACCTCAACCTATCCATGTTTTTAGGGTTTGGATCTGCATTTTATTGTAAGTGTTGTCTGTACGAGCATTTAGTGCTCATTGTCCTGTTTTTTAATGTTTTTTTTCCCCCCCCCCCCGTAAAATCACCTGACAAGGGTCCTCACGTTCTTGCTTTGTCGTTTTTTGACAAAGACATTATCTAGACCTGATTTTGTTGCTCCATCATGAGTAATTTTTCCTTTTCTTTCTCATTAAATCAGATATAAACCGTTGTAAACTCATACATATTCACTTTTAAATTGAGTTGTATGCGTATATGGAACACTATTTTCAGGTTACAAAACGATAAAACATCCCTGCTTTTCCTGTTTTTCTTTTAATAGTGGATAGGTTTGTCTATTTTTATAGAAATGAATTGACATTTTTTTTGCTTTCCTTCCAACTTTTAACTAACTTCCTTCCTTCCTTCCTCCCTCCCTCACTCCTGCCCTCTCTTCCTCCCTTCCCCCCTCCCTCCCTGCTTTCCTCCCTCCCTCCCTCCCACTTCATTTCGATTTTTCCTTTTTCACCTTTTTTCTGCAGAGATGAATTGGGGTTTCTTCCAAGTTCTACTTTAGAGACAATGGTAGAAGAACCTGTTACTATGAAAATTCAAACAGAAGAAAGTACAAAAATAATTAGTGAAAGTGGAAACCGACCTATAAAGGATTCAACTCATTTTGAAGAAAAAGTCGACCGAAAAGTTCCGAATTACAATCGGAAGGTCTTCTGGTACGGAGATCATCGAATTGCAATTGCTTTAGAAAGTGTGGGATTTCTTTATAGGGAATCTTCGAAACGTTTTTTTCAAGAATATCAGACAATATCTGAGACAGAAAAAGAGACAGAAAAAGAGACAGAAAAAGAGACAGAAAGAGAGACAGAAAAAGAGACAGAAAAGAAGACAGAAAACGAGACAGAAAAAGTTAACTTTTGTGGAGATAATGGATTAGCGGAAGGGAATTCAGATAGTAATCCAATGGATGGGGATGGTTCAAATAGTAATCCAATTGGACCGGCAAGTTCGTTGAGAGCTGGGAAAGTTGGTCATTTTGAGGAGAAGTTAAGAGTTATGATGAAAATAACGAGAGTTTTAGTCCTCCTCAATGGAAACCATTCAACTGGATGGAACATGAGGTATGCAAAAATGACACGAATTTCCCGAAGTATAAAGGCACCATTGCAAAGTTGTCGTTTTTTTTTCTTTTCTTTTTTTGAATTGGGGTTCTCTCGTTTTTTTTCTGTCAAGGTCTGCAGTACAGTACAATCTCTCTCTCACTCTCTTTCTCTCTCTCCCTCTCTCTCTCCATCTCTCTCTCTCTCCCTCTCTCTCTCTCTCTCTATCTCTCTCTCTCTCTCTCTCTCTCTCTCTCTCTCTCCCCTCTTCTTCTCTCTCTCTCTCTCTCTCTCTCTCTCTCTCTCTCTCTCTCTCTCCTCTCTCTCTCTCTCTCTCTCTCTCTCTCTCTCTCTCTCTCTCTCCTCTCTCTCTCTCTCTCTCTCTCTCTCTCTCTCTCTCTCTCTCTCCTCTCTCTCTCTCTCTCTCTCTCTCTCTCTCTCTCTCTCTCTCTCCTCTCTCTCTCTCTCTCTCTCTCTCTCTCTCTCTCTCTCTCTCTCCTCTCTCTCTCTCTCTCTCTCTCTCTCTCTCTCTCTCTCTCTCTCCCTCTTCTTCTCTCTCTCTCTCTCTCTCTCTCTCTCTCTCTCTCTCTCTCTCTCTCTCTCTCTCTCTCTCTCTCTCTCTCT
>JBBHKE010000038.1:0-28478 GCA_037447655.1 Zygnema cylindricum | reverse complement strand
CTCTTTTTTTTTTGGTAAAGGCTCTCTGGATTCATCGTCGGTTTCTTTTCCATTTTTGGGTTTCCCAAGTTTCTTCTCCGAGAGATATTTTCGAAGAAATTTGTCATTTTTTGACAGAAAAAGACAAACCTGAAATAAAAAAAGAAATCAAAAAAGAAAAAACAGGCATCAATTTTTGTCGAGAAATTTTTTTTGCCGAAAGTTTCGAAAATCAGACAGAAAGTGAAATGAAAATGAAAGAAATTTTTCAGCAAAAAAAATTTGCTTCTACTTACCACGCTTGGGTTCTCTGGATGGTGAGGTTTATGAACTCCTCTCCCTCTCCCTCTCCCTCTCCCTCTCCCTCTCCCTCTTCCTCTCCCCTCTCTCCTCAGTGTCCTTCCCTCCCATCCTCTCTCTCCCTCTCTCTCTGTGTTTTTTTTTTTTGCTGTTTTTTGCAACCCCTTTTTTTGTTACGTTCTTTAGATTTTTGGGAAATTCGGAATTTTTTTTTGTCGTTGTTTTTTTTCCCTCGCAATTTTTTCTCATTTACAGTCTAAAGGGTTTTTTTTTCTTTTTTTCTTTTTTTCTTTTTTGTTCGAAATAGATGAAAGACTATTTTACCGATGGAAAAAAAATAATCGAAAAGGAAATATGGGTTTCTGAATTTTTGAAACTAACGGAAAAATCAAGAAAAAACGTTTTTTGTCACGAGGCCTTATGGGAGGGTTTGGCTATGGAAGCTCAAAAACAAAACTTATCCATTTAGATTTTATAGTTTTTCTTTTTGTTTTTTTTTTCTTTTGTTTTCTGAAAAACTTTTCGGTTTTTAATATGTATCATTTTTGTAACCTATTAGCGCACTTTTTGGAAGCAAAATCCATCGAAGTTTTTAAATTTTTACGATTTTTAAGTTTCTGAATATTTTGTTTTTCTTATGTCACATATTTATTCTATTCCTTTCTGTTATCCTTATCTTTTCATTTTTTTTTTTAAATATATGAAAGAAAAAGAAAAGAAAAAACCGGTTTACCCTCTAGTTTTCCATTTTTTTTAAATATTTGAAAAGGGTTAGGTTTTTAATTCATATCGTAAATGCCTTTTTTTGCGCTATTTTTTTATGTTTTAAATATGAACATTCTTATAAACATTAAAAGATGTTAAATCTTTTTGTGGATTTGGTTATCTACAAAATTCACATGAAATGTAACAAATTTACCATGATAAAAATTACAATTCGTCATGTTACTATTTGTCACGTCACGGCACACTAAATTAGTGTTTTTTGTTTATTTTAATTTAATACCGATAAATCTCATCACAGTAATAGGGGGGAATATTGTGGTTTGATTTGAGTTCATAAATTTTTAAAGAGTATGATGATAGTAAACTTTTCGACAATAATGATGATGACGATGATGACATGAGCAACAACAAAGATAAATAAATTTAATGTCAAAATACTAGAAAATTGGCAACATTATGAAGCCTTTAGCAACTGACAACGTTATTTATTAAGGCTTGAAAACAGTAGTTGTATGATAGTACTGAATTCATTAAAAAATTGGTAAAAAAAAGAAAAGAACATTTAAAGCCTACAAGAGTCGAGAGAAAATATAGCAACACCCTTCATATCCAAACAATGATCTTGGTAAAGCACTCATATACGTCTTATTGCTTAAATATGCGATAAACATTCTCCGAAAACACTATGTAAAAGACACAAAATATGTGAGAAACATAGACCTACTTGTACTCTTTTTGCTTTCATCCTGAAGGTTTTGCGCATACAGAAGAACCTTTATTTAAGCTTCCACAAAATATTCTACAGCCAGTATGTGAGAACCTACAATTTGTGAGAAACTAAAATATGTAGTGAGAAACTACAATATGTGAAAAAATACAGTGTGTGAGAATCTACAATATGTGAGAATCTACAAGATGTGAGAACTACAATATGCGAGAAAATACAGTAAGTGATTGAAACTACAATTTGTGAGAGAAACTAAAATATGCAAGAAACTACAACATGTGAGAAAACATAATACATGAGTGAAACTGCTACGTGAAAAAACCTACAACGTGTGAGAAACTACAATATGTGAGAAAAACTACAATATCGGGAGAAACTACAACATGTGGAGAAATGAAGGCGTGCATATATGAGAAATTAAGGTGTGGAGCCTTTAAAATCCTCCTCTAACAAAATCCTAGTGTCAAATATTCGAAAAGTACGGGTTTCCCACGGATACGCTTTGTCTCGATAGAACGAATTAATGCAACACTTTATCCACGGTGGATTTCTTGTCATGTCACCAATCTTTCCTCCGAGAATAACTTCCACTTTTTGTTTTACAAAATTTAAGGCTTTAACATCTTTTTGGACGTTTGTAAGTTTAACCCCACAAAAGAAATTAACCTGTGGGAAATTAAACGCTCATAAAAAAACTTTTGAAGTAGGAAAATAGAGATAACAAAGAAGTTGCATTTGCTACACTGTGAATCGTTTTTAGTGTTTAGTGTCCTAATTCAGTTCCAAAGGACTCTGCTGATTTTGAACCTTTTATAATATCAGCGTTAAGATAAAACAATTAATATTATAAACAATATTTTATGTTCAAGGGCCAAAATACCGTCACAGATAATTAACGCTACAGTACTTACATTGCAATCTTAAACACTACACAACGAACATTTTGCATTTGTCAACTTAAAAAATAGAAAGGAAAGTCGGGCCTTTCCATGGATACAAGGTACTCTAAACATAACCGTTTTTTCATATTTATACCCATTTGAAAAAAATGGAATAGTGATGTTATGTTAAACCTCCATCTTTCGCTCCCGTAAATTAAAATAACCGAGTAACTGCAAAACTTTTCCTAGTGAAATCGAAAGCAATTAAGGCAATCCGATATTTTTCCGTGAAGCCAATGGCAATTTAGGAATTGAGCAACTTACCGCCTCTTGTTTACATAAATTTGCATGAATTGATCCGGTTGAATCCTCAAGAGTGAAACGGAGTCGATACTCTTCTGTATCTAGAAAATTACTCTCTCCTTTCTCCAGTCTTTCGGTAAGTCCAAAGATATTCACGACTCGTACCAGACAGCGGAAATTGTCCGTCACCTAATAATGAGAACAACAACAAAAAAACGTTGATTTTCGAGTCACAAAATGAAGAAGTTGCAGAGGGGAAAAGCAGAATCGAGGAATCAATGCAAAAAAGTAAAAGAAGACTCAATTTACGCGTCTGGCACGACACGAGCAATAAAGCCAATACTTCATTTGTTATTCCATTTGTTTCATATGTTATACAGTCAATTTCATATGTTAGTCCGTTTACGTCACATGTTATTTGGTCATATTGCACAGAATTGGTATAGCTCTCTAAGTTCAAAAGTGTACATTAAAGTTAGTTATTAAGTAAAAATGCTCAAACCGGATTTCCTTCTTTGTTAAGGTTAACATGAGGAGCACTTGAAAGGAGAAGAAAGGACAAAAGGACAAGGAACAAAAGAAAAAAAGGACAAAAGGACATACGGACATATAGACAAAAGGTTTTTAGTAATAGTAACCACAAAGTTTCGAGCTCTCAATTATGACCGAATCAATTTTTGTTCCTATCCTCCTTCTAACATGTGCTGCTTGAAAAAGTCAATCAACATAACAACATTAAATACATTAGAGGAATAACAAAAATGCCAGGAATTACAGAAATTTCAAGGATTACAAGAACTACAAAGAAATGACATGAATTACGAACATTGCAAGAAAAACGAGAAAAAATGCAAAAATTTCAAGAACAACGAGAATTACAAGAATATAAGAAGTACAAGAATCAGTCTCGTTGAACCCAGGCTCCCGGTTACCGTTGTTAATTCCAGATCCTCAACAGCATTTACGTTACTTTCCCAATTGACCCGACGTTTTATTTTTTCAAGAATCTCCAAACCGCATAATCAGCAATATTTGCAGTGTATTAGAGCTTAAACTATGGACATCCTTAAACTATAAAATATAAGCTATAAACTATAAACTATAAGCTATAAGCAATGGCCTTCAATAGCCCAGACTATGAAAGGAAAACGCCTCATGGTTGGAAAGAGCTCCACGAGCTCCAACCCTTCCTGAAGTTTAATTCATTTTGCGTTTCTTGCTTTTCTGGATACGCAGAAAGAAGCAACAAGAAAAAGGATGGGTTAGGTTGATTAAATCTGGTGCAACAATTCTCACCTGTTTGTGGCTCAATACTTTCCGGAGACTGACAGGTGGCACGTCCTCGTGGGCCGTCACTGTAACGCCCTACTCACACATCCGATTAGAGAACAGAAAACTGAACCAAAAGATTTGCGAGTAAAAATCATAACATAAATTGAAAACAAAAGATTTGCAAACAAAAATTAAATTAAAACGCAAATAGCTCAACCGAAATATAATACATTTCGACTCCATTTAAAAACAAAAATAAGCTTTAAATTTTTTATTAAATACAAGTTACGAAGGTTATTAATACGGGAGAGTGCCTGTTGGAGAAGACTTGAGGAGATTTGATTCGGTAATTATGTCCTCTTGTGAAATTAACCGATCGTTATAAAGCCTGCCCCACATGTTTTTTAAAAAGGAAATTAATGTCTTTATTTATTTTGTTTATTTTGTTTATTTCGCAGGCCCTAACCATTCAGAGCCATACTAATAAGTGTAAGTTTTGGTTTTGTTTTGAGCTAAATTGTCCTCTTTTGAAATTAACCGTCCATTTTTTTTTGTTTGCATTTTCTTTTCCATCCATTTTTTTGTTTTTCTAAGCCTGTCCCACCAGTTTTCCTCAATAAAAATAAATAAATAAATATATATATATATATATATATATATATATATATATATATAAAGCCATACTAAATAATGTTAGGTTTGGATTTTTCCAGAGAGATGAGAGAAGAAAGGGAGGGAGGCAGAGGAGGGAGGGAGAGAGAGAGGGAGAGTGTGAGGGAGAGGGAGAGGAAGAGGGAGAGGGAGAGGCAGGGCAGAGGGAGAGGGAGGGGGAGAGGGAGAGGAAGGGGGAGAGGGGGAGGGAGGGGGAGAGAGAGAGATAGAGGAGAGAGAGAGTGAGGAAAAGAGAGCGTGCGGGAGAAAGACATCGAGAAGGACAGAAGAGAGAAGAGAGAGAGAGAACTTCACCTTTGGAGATTTTCCACAGTGGAAAAGCTCTCGTTCAATACTTCCATCTTACTATGTCTGCGAAAAAACGCCTCAAAACCATTGACTTTTCTTATACTTATTAGATTATGAAACATAACCCAAGCCCCTTGAAGATCTCGAAAACGTCTAGATACTTCAAGAGGAGAATTTGCCATGGTTATAAGAAGAATCGAACCAAATTTTGGAACTTTCTGGAGCTTATCGAGAGGGAGAGGTTGGGAAACAGTTGGAGGTCTATTCCAAATTCGATGCCAGTCTTCTACAAAATTGGTATCAGACCTGCGAAATCGTCCAAATTAAGATTCTGTGAAAAAAGGAAACATAATAACGATTTTTTCTACAACAAAAATAGAAAAAAAAAGAAAAGAAATTGTGGAAAAAAATAACGTGTTTCGATGTCCTTCCTCCTATATTGCTTTCCTCTCCCACTCTCCCTCGTTTTCCTCCAGCCTATCTTCGTTCGTTGCTCTATTCCTCTCATCCTCTTTCAACCTCTTTCCAACCCTCTTTCAGACCTCTCTCTTTCTCTCTCTCTCTCCTGCCCTCCACTCTCTCAAAAAAGACAACAAAGAAGAACAAAGAAGAAATTGGAGAGGACATTGACAGGCAAACTTCTGAAAGAAAACAAAAACGTTGAAAACAATGAAAAAGATGAATGTGAATAATAATATATGCCTTAGAAAAAAGATACTCACACTGGAATTGGACCAACAGGAAGGTCTGTCCCATCCCATACTTGAAAAATGAGTGATCCCTTTTGTTGATCTTCCTTTACATATACAACCTGCAATGATTTTTGACATTTTTTGCATTTTTGAAGTTGTCAGAAAATGAAAAAAAGAACCTCAGTTCAGATGAAAGAACCTCAGTTAAAAAAAAAGTAAAGAAAAGATTGAGTTGATGAGAGAAACATTTGATGTAATGGTAGAACATATGTATTATGCACCTGAGCTATATGACTATAGTTCAAATACCACGTTATGGAAGCTATACTTAAAGTCGTAAAATTTTGTATGGTAAATCCCATCTACATCTCTTTCTCTTTCCATTCTTTCTTCATTCCACCAGCTGAGATATGTATCGACTCTAAAATAGAGAGATCTCTAATTGGGCACTCATACCTGGAATGATTGGGGATTATTATTACATAATTACGTATTACTGTATGATCTCTAATTGGGTAATTTTTCCTTGTCAAATAATAGCAATACATACTGCTTAAAACAGGCTACAAACAAAGTCTTTTATGAACTTTCCTTGTCACCCATACACTATCCATCAACATTAGTACTAATACCACTAATTCAGTAGCGACTTTTTCTGGCGAAAATCATTAAGTATACCATGTACCCTTATTAGCGTTGATGCTGTTTTTCGCCACTTAAATCAACTTTACTAAGTGCGCACTTGTCCAATTTTCATTTTGGAGACTGGCAATTAGGATCTTACCTTTCTATCGCAACACTCGGATTAATAAGCTGACAGGTGAGCATGGAGAAAAATGAGTATAAAGGCCAGAAATAACGTTAACGCTAATAGCGATACAAGATGTATTACTAGTAACACTATTTAGAGGAGTGGACTCCAATTCACCGTAACACCCTAGACTAGAGTATTATTATCGATTCTTTATTCACTTTACACTGATAAGTTTTTGACAAACAAATTATGGAAAACGTACTACGTCAGGCAGAACAAATAACCTCCTTCATGTTGCAGTTTAGCTGCTTATCTAGAATGTTTTTTAAAGAAGAGTATTAATTGGTTGCTGTTGCAGGCTGCGGACATACTAAAAAAAAAAAAGGAAGGAGGAGAGGAAGACGGAGAGGGAAAGAGTGAGGGAAAGGAGAGGGAGCGGGAGAGGGAGCGGGAGAGGAAGAGGGAGAGGGAGAGGGAGAGGAAGAGGGAGAGAGAGAGGGAGAGGGAGGAGAAGAGGGAGAGAGAGAGGGAGGGAGGAGAAGAGGGAGAGGGAATCACTTGGCAACATATATTGAATGGCACTTCTTCTCTTATGTCAGATAGCTTGAGAAACAATGGTGTGGTCGGCATCGACGATTCTGCAACAATGCAGCATAAGGATAGTTAAGAAAACAGTAAGGAAAAATAAAACGAGGAATGTCAATTTTTATGAGTCAGCAAGTTGAAATGTTTCGTAACTTATGAAGCCATTCCGTGTATGTTAACCATGCCCCCATTTGCTCGCTAGTACATCGCTAATCGTTATTAGTTGCTAAAGTTTTTTTCGCCACTTAAAACATATTTTCTCCGTGCACACTTGCCAGATTGTCAATCGGAGGCCGCCAATAGGAAGGTGAGAATCTTGCCTTCCAATAGCAAACATCGGATTGACAATCAGACAAGTGTGCACAAAGAAAATATGATTTAAGTGGCGAAAAAACTTTAACACTAATAACAATGAGCGGTGTGGTAGTACATCAAACCATTTGCAATGTTGAGAATTTAAAAGATGTTAATCTGACTGCAACAGATCAGAGGGAGAGGGAGAGGGAGAGGAAGATGGAGAGGGAGAGGGAGAGGGAGAGGACGAGGGTAAGGGAAAGGGAAAGGGAGAGGGAGAGGGAGAGGGAGAAGGAGAGGGAGAGGGAGAGAACGAGGGAAAGGGAAAGGGAGAGGAGAGGGAGAGGAGAGAGGAGGGAAAAAGCCAATGCCACAACCTTGAAAACGCTGTACAGCCCATTTTTGAAGCACACTGATGTGTTTCTTATCTACTTTACTGAAAGAATAATGTGTTGAGGAGCGATGGTATGGTTTAAATGGGTCCTCAAGGCCATCAGGAGCCCCATGAAATACACAGAAATTGCATTTTTTGTGCATTTGAACAAGAACTTGAAGTTCCTCATTATACAGCTGGACCTGCCAAAATGTCGCATATCATACTAGTTTAAGTATTCATCTGAGATATTTAAAGAAGTTATGATGCTAAGTATTGGCGAGGTTTTGATCTCTCTCTCTCACCCTCTCTCATCCTCTCTTCCTCTCTTCCGCTCTCCCTCTCTCGTCCTCTCTTCCTCCCACTCTCCCTCTCTTTTGGAAACCCAAAGACCTGATTACAAAACTATTTATAGAATTCATCAAACAAATCTTTTAAAAGTGATAGCATTTTTACAGGAATGTCAATTCGACTGTCCTCGACATACACAAAAGGCTTGGTGGTATGGACTTTTAATGGCAGGAATGTGGTTGGGGGAGGATACAGGACAATATCAAGAGATAGTATCAAGAGGCTTAGGGACTTATTACCCAATGCATTGTCAAAGTGCACCTTCAAATGGTTCAATATAAAAGGAGACTGGATTACATTCATGCGAGTACGGGCAAGACAGCTGTTTACAATATGACAACGTGGACCACAAAGCGAATTGCCAAAGACACCAATCAAGAAACCTTTTCGATAACATTGTTGGTGACATTGTTGATAACATTGATGAAAATATTTTTGATAACATTGTCGATAATATCCACATGGCTACCCTATGAAAGATAGGAAAGGGAAGACTCACCAAAACCTGATGAAAACAAATCACATCACCCACTCGTCGAATACGGGGCATATGACTTTCATCACTTGCAAATATCATGACTTTCAATTCTCGATCCTTTGTATTCATGTCGACCAGGGTAATGGAAGACATGAGGTCTGAAGGAGAAAACATTATTCGTTTAATATTAGGTCTAAATGAGTAACCAACAAGTATTTTATTTCAACTAAGGAGAAGGAAAAGAGAGGCACCATCCAAATTTGCAAAGAAAATCTACACCAGTTGGTTGCAGGTTCAATCAACTCGACTGGCGTTTCCCTCAAAATACATCAGCATGTGGTTTATAGACCTCCCCTCTCCCTCTCCCTCTCCCTCCCCATCTCCCTCTCCCTCTCCCACTCCCTCTTTGCGGCTTTCAAATGCACGAACCAGAGCAACTAGGGAGGGGGAGGGGGAGGGGGAGGGGGAGAGAGAGAGAGAGAGAAAGAGAGAGAGAGAGAGAGAGAGAGAGAGAGAGAGAGAGAGAGAGAGAGAGAGAGAGAGAGAGAGAGAGAGAGAGAGAGAGAAAGAGAGAGAGAGAGAGGAGAAAAAGAGAGAGAGAGAGAGAGAGAGAGAGAGAGAGAGAGAGAGAGAGAGAGAGAGAGAGAGAGAGAGAGAGAGAGAGAGACAGAGAGAGAGAGAGAGAGACAGAGACAGAGACAGGGACAAAGACAGAGTGACAGATACAGATACAGATACAAAGAGAGAGACAGAGTGAGAGAAGAGAGAGGCTTCCCTCCCTTTTTCCTCCTTTACTGTCCACAGCTAAATATAGTGTATTAAACCAAAAACAACTGAAAAAACATACCGTTTTCACTACAAGCAAACTCAATACGTAGAAGGAAAATGTGTGTTTGTTACCTTCAGCTTTGGTGACCTTTGGAACTCCCACACTGGCCACAACCCCATACAGATTGACCACCTGTCCTACAAATAGTGTGACGTCCTTCAGCGATACATACTCAGGCGTACCTCCCATCTGTGAATCTCATCAAATTGAGGAAAACTGGTAAATGTTTTGGGAGAAATGGGTAAATTGGGAGAAAAACAGGATATTGGGGAAAATTGAGGAAAAGTGGCGGTATTTTGCGGAAAATTGCAGAAAATAGGGGAAAATTGAGGAAAACATTGAGAGAACATTGGTGAAAATTGGGGAAAAATTGGGGAAAAATTGAGGAAAAATTGGGGAAAAATTGGTGCAAATTGTGAAAATTAACAGATATTTCGGAAAATTGCGGAAAGTTGCAGAAAAATTGGGAAGAAGTTGCAGAAAAAAGGGGGAAATTGGGGGAAATTGAAGGAGAAATGCAGAAATTTGGGCAAAAAATTGGGTGAAGTGGGGAATGAAAATTGAGGAAATGGCAGCAAACATTAGCAGGAAAACGAGAATTGAAAAAGAGAATTCAGGCAGTCAGCCACAAGAAGATAGAAAATAGAAGACAATAATCTTCTAGAAAAAAAGGATGGAAAAGCAAGGGGTTCTGAAGGAGGGAGGAGACAGTGAGGTAGGGAGAGGAGAAGGGACGAAGAGAGGAGAGACAGGTTTGTGTTACAGTATAGTAGTGTCTGAAGCGTTGTTCAAATGTGCGAAAACAATGGGAAACGCTATATGCGGTTACCTCATACTGCATGCCTATTATACCGTACATGCTGAATTATACCGTATACCATATATTACACGTATAATACGGAATGACCACATATAGTGTTTCCATTTTTTTTCTCCCATTTGAACTGTCGTCTGAAGTGGTATCATGGGGACTGCCAAGGGATTCTATGTTTTTTTTTTTTGGTTTTGTTCTTTGTGAAAACATACAATGGAATGGACATGTGAAGGGGAACTAAAGGGGAACTAAAGATAGTTGCTGTGTTCTAATGAAGCTCAAACCCTAAAATAAATGTGAAAAATGAAAGAAAGGAAAAATGTGAAAATGAAAATGTGCAAATGTGAAATTGAACTGCAGCAACCCTTCAAGGCCAAGAACATTAATGCTAGGCAAAAACATTTTATTTTCATTTAAACTCCTTGCGTAGATTTACATCAACATGAAAAAGCTTTGAGATAAATTAGGCGTTTGCTGATTTATTTTGATACATTCAAGGAATATCTGTATTAGAAACCTTATCTTATCTCGACAAGATTATGTTTCCGCACTATTGTATGGTTGATGAAGTTAAAAATATGAAGAGAAGATCAAGAATTTAGAATAAAACGAGATTCAACATTTTTTCACATTTTCCCGACAACAATTTTTCACATTCTTTCATTTTTCCGGCCAACATTCAAAGATTTAGCGGGTCAATTTATATACAAGCAGCTTTTTTTAAGCTTATGATGACATCTTACCTATTTCACATCCTACAAAAAACGTTGGTTTAATTTGCAATCGGAGTATTAGTGAAGTTAGTGAAAAAATAAGCTGGTTAGGTAGAATTTTTTTTTTACTATTTTGGCATTGTGCAATTGTTGTTCCTTACTTTGCTATGGCCTTTATTCAAGCAAGGAGATACAGCTATCCTGTTTGTCGTGACATATTGTCACACCATGTAGTAGAGTTGCGTATCAGTTGAAATTAAAGACGACACGTCGGTTTCTGCCATAGAAACGTGGTGGAGAATTCTAGGGTTGCAAAGCCGAAACCTTGTAAAAGGCTTGAATCTTTGAATTTAAACCGTTTGAAATTTCTCCGTCAAACGAGCAATGGACAAATGGAAGGGGAAGATATGGGCTGAATCTCAAATATTCAAAGATTCAAACTTCATAGTTCAAAATTTCAGATGTGCGGAAACTATTGGAAACGCCACGGTATTTGTGGTTTCCCAATACTAAACACGTATTTCTGCGTAGTATACTGTATCGTACGCGGTTGATATGAGCCTATGAGACAACTACACCGTGAATCGTTATTTAGCATAGTTCAAAAGTAGGTGAAAGTAGGCCCATACAATACGCCTATTGTATGCAAAACATACAATATGACCTTAAGACCCATATTGTATTCGGACCTATCCGGACCAATTAAAACATTCGGACAAAAAATTGGACCAATTAAAACATTCGGACCAAAAAGTTATATTTACACCGTCAGATTCGTACGATCGGACGGTTGCTGATCAAAGTAGCGATCTAAGAAGATCACATGAAAGCCCATAACACAGCTTACGATAAAGGCGCCGACCAAAGGCCTACCATAAAAACGCCTACTTTTGAACTATGGTTATTAGCCTTATGTACTCTATATCGGCACCCCCAAATTTTGAGCTCGAAACCTGAAATAGAATCAATAAATCCAATTTTTCCTTGACGTTTATTACGGTTCTTGTAAATTAGCGTTAACGATTATGCCGTACACATTTCTTGAATAGTGTGGTGCACGGAAGGTGTTTTTTCGTACCGCAATGTACTTCGTTACTGAAAATCGTACGGAAATGGTAATTAACTTATGTCGGTCGCATACAGAAGTGCGCTTAGAATAAACGTGGAGTCGAGTTTGCGACAAACGCGTTAGCAAACCCAAATTAGAATTATGGATTAATTATATTAAAAGGACGCGACGCTGTACGGATTGTCAGATTTTGTACTTTCACCTATTTTACTGTATAAATAATTACGGCAAATCCGATATACCTAAATCAGCGTTATGGATCAATTAGGGTGAAGTTCCATTAGACGAAAAGTGAGGTTGTTTACAGAAATTCGGACCTCTCCGTACTACGCCGTACTTACTATTTTGTTTTATACGGAAACAACATTATAGAGAATCTTGTCAACATTCTCCAAAATTCTGGGAGTTAACAATGACCGTTGGATATTTTTCGCGAAGCATTCGCTTCGGAAGTTTCTGTAAATGGTGATGTACCTCGCGAGGTACATCACCAATTACAGAAAAATTTGAGCCGCGACACGTTGGATAATGAGCATACGTGTCAAGATGGCAACCAACAGAAATAAAAAAATATCGCACACGATATGCGCATTCAAAAATCCAGCAAAAAATACAAACGAAATGTCGTAACGCATTTTCGTCACGCTATTTCTGTTAGCGCCCATTCGTCACACTATTTCTAGCAACGCTCATTCGTCACGCGAAAAAACAGGAACCCTAAAAAAATGTGGTGGTAATCTGACAAGGCGTCTACAAAGAGTACAGAAGTTGTGTACCACGATGACCTGGTACGCACGTACATGGTACGCAAATGAAGATTTTTGGTCGGTGTGAAAATCATTGACGATTTTTAATATCCGACCTTAACTCACGTAGTACCACTCAAGTATGAACACGTGTATTACAGACTCTGCGCAATGGAACTTCGTCCAAATTGTAGCACTGTAATGTTGGCCGTACAATTACAGTGTCCTAAATTTCTAATGGAACTTCACCCTTACAATTGAACTTTTTTTTTGAAATTTTGCAAAACCCAAATTAGCATTAATAACACTAATTCATTATTCACGGTCAGACAACTACACCGCGAATCGTAATTAGAGTAATGAAAAAATTAGAGTAAAAAAACCAAAAAAAACAATTAGAGTAATGAACTCTACTGTAGTTTATGTGATAGAACTTTTTCACAGAGGAAGTTTACTCTAATTTATTTAAGTACTCTATATTGAGTTATGTCGGCAATAAATTTCCGCGCTGAAATTATGAACACTAAATTACGTAGATGTACAGAATCTGTCAGTCCGTATAATTTTGACGTCATTATGACGTTAGTATTATTTGTCGCGCTGAATGTCAGTTGATGTTCACACTGACGACGATGCTGTCGACGGACGAGAGTTATGCGAACGGCTTTTTTTCGATGTGATTGATTTTTCGTTTAGTGCGATTTCACGTGCGAGCGCGATTGTATTAAATCATTATTTGTTTTTTTCTACTTAAAAATGTACAATTTTGCACGGTCGAACGTAGTCCGTACTCCACACTATTTAAAACAAACCTATATTACAATTTTGTTACGCTAATTAAACTTACCTAAATTAGAATAATGAAAAAATTAGAATCATTTACTCTATTTGATGTAATAGAGTCGAAATTTCGAGCGACCGAATTAGAGTAATTTACTCTAATTACGATTCGCGGTGTACAGTATTTATAAATTTTTTTCTGCTCTTTGGTTGTGTCGTATATCGTTTCGCGCACTTCTTCATATATCGCGATGCGCTACATATCGCGCACCATGATATAATATCATGTGCGATATCAAGAACAATATGAAATGTACGAAAAAAGTAGGAAATATAGTATAGTGCACTACACGTCAGAGGTCGCAAACGGTTACACGAAACCGTAACCGGCCGTTAACCGACCGCTCGCGTCGGATCCGGAACGGATTCGGGTGCCAAATTTGGGGGACCGGGCGGATTCAGGCGGTTGATTCACAGAAAAAAAAAAAATCGGTTACGGTAGGGTGAGCAAAAAATAAAAAAATTGAAAGTTTTGTACTCTCCGTACTATCCAACATTATTGTATTTTGTACTCTTGGTATCGTGGAAGGTATAAGGGAAATGTACCATTAATTTTGTACTTATTCGGGTACCGGCGGGTACGGGTAGTCGCGAGGAATCGAGTTTCGGTTAACTTTTATTCTCGTAAACGCGTTTCGGGTAACGTTTAACAATTTAGGAGCGTGACATAACCCGGTCATCCGTCATGTACTCACATTTTGAAAAAAAAAAGTCGGTTTCGGTTATATAAAATTTTGACTTTTGCGACCTCTGACTACACCATGCATCGTTGTTAGGGTTAATGAATTTTTCGCCACTTAAAACATCTTTTATCAATATACACGTCTCTGATTTTGGATCAAACAGTTTCGATTGAAAGGTACGATTTTCAGCTTCCGATTGGCGGTCTCAAATTGAAAATCGGACAAGTGTGTACAGAGAAAATATGTTTTAAGTGGCGAAAAGGTTATTAACCCTAATAGTGATACACGGTGTAGTGTACATGTACTGCAATGGAATTGGAATTGTTGTACGGTAATGTACTGTACCGTACAGTAGTAAACTAACATTAATATTTTTGACTTCTTCCGTTGGTAAAACAGGTAAGGGAATTGATCATGACAGTGACTATTTTGGTTGCGTATAGTCAATCACGTCATTTTGTCAAAAAATGTACGTTTGAAATACATATCGGTACAAATAAAGTACCGTTGAGTACAAATTTGACGGTCAATCGGTTGGACAACTTTGACTTTCAAAATATTGTTTCAACCGCTTAAAATTTTGTCGCGCTTGCGAACGTCGACCGTCATAATAAAATTAGCAATTCACACGGCCGACGAACGTTTACGGTAACAAAACTGCGGCCACCACATGTAAATAAAAGTGTTGCAGACAAACTTTTTGTCTTTACGTGAGCTCCACGGTGAGAGCACTTAGCCGCAAAATTGAAATTTAATCGTCTAAGCATTACATTGAACTTAGACACAAAGTGAAACGAAACCTCTTTAACCAAATGTATTATAAATCCTGTACGAAAATATTAAAACGCACGAAACGAAATTTTGTTGTCAATGTAAGAATGATGATTCGTAGATAGTGTGGCTCGATTTCATCACGCGTGACGACGCGCATTTTTTTCATTTAATTTCAATTGATATATTTACGCCGGTTCATTTTATTATAGTGTGCATTGTTTATTTCGTTTCGTGCGTTTTAAAAATTCCATACAGGATTTATAGCACTTTAGTTTAAAAAGGTTTCGTTTCACTTTGCGTCTAAGTTCAATGTAACGCTTGGACGGTTAAATTTCAATTTTGCGGCTAAGGGTACGTCCCCGTGTATTAAAGTATATACTTTTCTCTGTCGTTTTGCCCTAAAATTCAGGGAGCTTTGACAAAAACTTTAGCCGTAAGAGAAAATAATTTTTACCAAAGTAAAGTAAACGTCAATTTATACTTTGAATGTACAACGTGTTTGTCGTCATGTGAAGGCATTTTGGCGTTTTCCCCTTTTCGACCCCCGGGCAAGAGAATACAGCCCAAAAAAAAACTTCATCCAAAATCACCTCGAGGGGGTGATTTTAGTTGAAGTACCGCCCAAACAGGGAATGAAACTGACCCACGCACGCGCCACAAGAGTGTGAAAATTTACGGACGAGGGAGAGTCCTCGCTATTTTTCTCCGTGCCCGTCACGCGCATGTACGGAAAAAAATCTGCGGGGGTTCTCGGACCTCCACTTTCATTCACGGGGTCCTTTGCAAAGTTTTGCGTCGTCGTCGCCTTTCCCCTCTCCCTCTCACACCATCGCTTTCATCTCACACTTTTTAGAATGAGAGACGAGAATATTGGTATAAAATGAAAGATATTTTAAAAATATTATTTTTGACAATATTTAGGTTTTTTTTTACAGGCAAGTCGAGCGAGAAAAGTAGAAAAAACGAAATCGGAAAACCATGGCAGAAAGTTATTGAATCAATGACGTCACGTTGTCACAAGTGAACGTGACGTCACAATGTCACTAAACCCTAAACATCTACGATTTTACAAAAATCTAGACGCCTACATGTTTTTGTTGGCTTCACTAATCGTCGGAAGTTTCGTAGTCGCATTCAATCGTAACAAGTTGTACCTACGTCTACAACTGTCACATTCCAAAGTTCCGATTTCATTTTCGCACATAGGGACGCTCTTCGAAGTAGTACGGAGAATCCTTACTACAGTCTAAAATAATTTATCAAAGTACCGATTACATGGGGACGTACCTTAAGTGCTCTCACCGTGGAGCTCACGTAAAGACAAAAAGTGACTGTCTGCAACATTTTTATTTACATGTGGTTGCCGCAGTTTTGTTACCGTAAACGTTCGTCGGCCGTGTGAATTGCTCATTTTATTATGACAGTCGACTTCCCCATGCGCGGCAAAATTTTAAGCGGTTGAAACAATATTTTGAAAGTAAAAGTTGTCTAACCGATTGACCGTCAAGTTTGTACTCAACGGGACTTTATTTGTACCAATATGTACTCCAAACGTACAATTTTTGACAAAATGACGTAAGTGACCATGCCCAACCAAAACAGTCATTGTCATGATCAATTCCCAACGGGTAAATACTAAATAGTCCTATTGCTCTTCAGTATATAAAAAAATGAGACTGCGACTTTCGTCGTACTAACTTTTCCTTGCAACCAAATATGACACGCCACGTTTCACTACTGTAGGCTATGAAAGTACAGTACTAGCATTATGCCATTCGTCACGCTAGGAAAACAACGAGTACATAATCCTTCACACGTTCGAGATTATCGCACTTGTGAACACAGATCATGCCGTATTGCGGCTTGTTGGCTCTTCAAGAGCTGTTATATTATTGATTTATTTCTAACAAATTTCCATCTATTAAACAAAAAAATTGTACACCTCCTGCCGAAATGTACCATAGTTCAAAAGAAGGTGACCGTACGCCCATACAATATGCCTATTGTATACATAACATATAATATGGCCTTAAGACCCATATTGTATTGGCCGCAAAATGAAATAAAATAGTACCAGGGTTGAGTTGCACATGGATCGATAGAGAATTAAACGTCATGTCTAAATTTGAAAAAAAATCGGACAAAAAAATCTTTTTTTGTGAATTTTGAGCGACTTTTTATTTAAACCGTCAGATTCAGACGATCTGACGGTGGCTGATGAAAGTAACGATCTAAGAAGATCACATGAAAAGCCCATAACACAACTTACGACAGGACTATCGTCAGATTCGGACGATCGGACGGTCGCTGATGAAAGTAGCGATCTAAGAATATCGCATGGAAAGCCCGTAATACAACTTACGCTAAAGGCGGCCTACAAAAGGCCTACCAAAAAACGCCTACTTTTGAACTATGAAATGTACCATAACTGACATTGATTACTTTTTCGAACTTTATTTTGTCGGTCTAATAAGAAGCGTGTCTCTTTGTCCGACCAATGGGAAGTGAGTCGTAATTACAACCTAATAGAATCTTGTGCCAAATCCAAACTACTTTTATCCACTTATATTTTTTTGTGACCAGGTCTGGCACAACACGTGTCATAACATTAAATGGAAGTCCTATAAACATATGCATGACGTATATTGTTTTTATATCGTTAAAGTACGTGGGATTGTGTCGTACAACAAAAGCTGCAGTTCCACGTGTATAACCAAAGATAACATAGCGTGGCAAAGATAAATTCGTAATAAAAAAATGACAAGTGTCACGATATAATGAAAAGTTAAAGTCGACTAGACCATGGTTCAAGTTCATAGGAGGAGTGGCTATTAACGGTATCCAAATCATAAAACGTTTTTTGTAGTAAAGCCGTTTAAACATTCGTCAAAACCATTCCTAAAGTTTATTTACCACCATCTTTTATTGTAAAAAAATCAATGGGTTACGCGTGGTTCTACTATGCGTCCTGAAATGATTTGTTTCAATGGAATGTTTTTTTTTTATTCACATATGACATCATTTAGTACGTTAGTGTAGTACTTGCTATATGAGGATCATGGTAATAGGGGGGAAGGAGCAGCAATTCACAAACTATCACGTCGACATTTTCAAAATTTATTTTATTACATATTTTGGGGTGTCGTGATATTCAAATATCGAAGTACATATAAAAGTGTAATTTTTCACATATAAACTTGGTTTTCCACGACTGTACACTGGCCGTAAGTTTTGTCATTTTATTTCTTTTGGGCAAGCCGAAGCATATGTGTATCAACAACAAGGTCAATTGCAATTTCATGTGTTCTCAACGGTGAAATACTTACAAAATAGTTATACATCGTTAACAATACTGTCGAAACGAATAAAATATGAATTAAATTGCATATAGACAAAGAATGAGACTCGTGCCAACATGGAAAACGGAAAACATATTCTTTAGTTCAATACGCACGACTAAAAATCATACTACCATCGTTATGTTATGTTCAGAGGCCAGGAAATATCAACACAATGTTGGCGTTGGCTTATTTTCAAAATTAAAAAACATTTGAAAAATGTTAATGAGAGGTTAAAACTCTCAAACCACAATTACACATTTTGTGCTTTTAGGAACTTATTTGTGAGATGAAATGCATAAACACCATAAGATAAACAAACGTTAGCAGAAGGTTAGAAACCTGGAGAAATACGAATTGTAAACTAACTAAAAACAAATGACCTAGTTTTAAGCTTTGGACCATAGTTAAAAAGTAGGCGTTTTTATGGTAGGCCTTTGGTCGGCGCCTTTATCGTAAGTTGTGTTATGGGCTTTTCATGTGATCTTCTTAGATCGCTACTCTGATTAGCGACCGTCCGATCGTCCGAATATGACGGTGTAAATAAAAATCTCTGGTCCGAATGTTTTAATTGGTCCAATACTTGGTCCGAATGTTTTAATTGGTACGAATAGGTCCGAATACAATATGGGTCTTAAGGTCATATTGTATGTTTTGCATACAATAGGCATATTGTATGGGCCTACTTTCACCTACTTTTGAACTATGCTTTGGACAATGTTAAATTAGGGTGAAGTTCCATTGGGACACTGTAATTGTACGACCAACATTACATAATGGTACAATTTGAACGAAATTCCATTGTGCAAAATCTGTAATCCACGTGTTAGCAAAAGAGTGGTGCCGCGGAACTGTAGATTTGATATTGAAAATCGTCAATGATTTTCACACCGACTAAAAATCTTCATTTGCGTACCATGTACGTGCGTACCAGGTCAGCGTTCAACACAATTTCTGTACTCTTTGCAGACGCCTTGTCAGATAGGACCTCATTTTTTTAGGGTCATGTTTTTAAGCGTGACGAATGAGCGTTTCGAGAAATAGTGTGAAGAATAGGCGTGAAAAAATAGCGTGACGAAAGTGCGTTACGAGATTTCGTTTGTATTTTTTGTCGGATTTTTGAATGCGTATATCATGTGCGATTTTTTTTGATTTCCGTTGGTTGTCATATTGACACGTATGCTCATTATCCAACGTGTCGCGGCGCAAATTTTTCTGTAATCGGTGATGTACCTCGCGAGGTACATCACCAATTACAAAAACTTTCGAAGCGAATGCTTCGCGAAAACATATCCAACGGTCATTGTTAACTCCCAAAATTTTGGAGAATATTGGCAAGATTCTCTGTAATGTTGTTTTACGGATAAAAACAAAATAAGCGGTAGTACGGAGAGGTCCGAATTTCTGCAAACAACCTCACTTTTTGTCTAATGGAACTTCACCTTAGAGGTTAAAATTCTCAAACTGCCTTCAAATTTTATGTATTTTGGGGTTTTAGTAAACAATAAAATCTATTTGTTATATATTAGAAGTAGCGTGACAGCTGTGGGATTTGAACCCACGCCCCTCACGAGACTGGAGCCTAAATCCAGCGCCTTAGACCACTCGGCCAAACTGTCGATGTGCGGATACACGAATGTAAATTATATATTACACTTTTGGCAGTAATACTTTATTTTGAAATTGGAAATAAAGGGCTATACGCCGCCCGGGGCCCTGGCTACTTTCGAGTTATAAGGGGAAGTGCCCATGTAACCGGCACTGTACTCTAGACTGGTACTTATTTGTTTTCTAGCGAAGATTCTCCGTACTACTTTGCGGAGCGTTCTTACTTTGAAATGTGACGGTTGTAGACGTTTACATTGTTGTCACACCTATGTCGACTTTTTGTGACATCATACACTATCATAGGGTTGTCCGTATCATTGTAGAAAATTCCGTACAGGTTGCAAACAGAAACGTTTTTTTTTGTGAACTCCCTCTCATGCTGACATTCTATTATTTGTGTGACACGTGCCTGGAATATTTTTCATTCGTTGTTTTTAGCGATATTTTAACTAAAATCACCTCGCAAGGTAATTTTCGCTAGATCACTAAAATGAGTACCAAAGACCCCAAAATGAGTTCAAAAGAGGTGTGCACCGGATTTACTTTTAAACGGTACTACCGTGTAGAAGACTTTCACTGGAGTCACAAATTTATGCACACAAAACTGACAGCTGTGGGATTTGAACCCACGCCCCTCACGAGACTGGAGCCTAAATCCAGCGCCTTAGACCACTCGGCCAAACTGTCGCATGTGCAGATCAACTGCATTAAACTAATACTTAATTTGTAATTTTAACAGAAGTCAAACATATAACACAACACATGATTTTAATTTGGTACGTCAAAAAGACATTTCGCAAAACATAAGATACAAACGCCATAAAGTCGAGCCATAACGCTAAAAGGACCAAAATGTATGTAATGAACCATAACTCTAAGAAACCATCGCCTGAAAAGAGCCAAAAATGCTAAAAAAAAGCTTCAAAATACCCGAAAATAACGGGAAAGACAAAATTAATTTATTAGAAGCAGGCCTGCATGCAAAGAGCACGTAAATAAATAATAATAAAAAAAACATTGTTGCACTTTCTAGGCGTTTACAGGTGTTTCAAACATCAAATCGGAAAACTTGTGCCAAAAATAGATACCTATCGACCCTCAAGTATTGTAATGAATTGAACTGCGTAAAACCAAACGATAGTCAATTTGACACGCAACTATTTTTTGTCGATATCCACCAAAAGATAATTTACGAAAAGTTATGGACTACATACAGAAAGGAATATATACTCATATAATGAAAAGAAAACAATTGCACGTATTGACGTCTTTGAAGAGAATGTTTGAAAAAACTATTTAACTAAAGAATAGGGTTTTGTATTGCCAAAACACTAATAACGCCCGTTTAAACATGCTAGTAAATGGGTAAGCAAAAGTTGAATTCATTATTCTTGTCTTTCCTTGTCACATGCGAACTCTTAGGTGTATACCGACTTTATTAAAAAGCGCGATGGTAAACCATCTGAGTCCGTGGGAACTAAAAGAGACGGCAATGCTAAAACTGAGAAACTACAGGTGGAGGGAATCAAACAAAAAGGATAAGCAAAGGAAAACAACAAACACACAAAAAAAAGAAAAAGGACAAGGAAAACAAAGACACCCAAAGAAGCAGCAAACACCTAAGAATTGGCTTCTAACAATGTAGTTTTAGTTCCATAAATAAGCCCTAAATCCAATGCATTTTGTCAAGGGTCAACAATGGTGTTTGTAACATACATGGGTGGTTATTGAAATTCAAAATAACATATATTACAATAATAAAAGGGAATTTTTTATGCGTTGCCATAACTTGATAAGCCATAAGTAGGTATACAAAAGCAAAAAAACAATGTGTTCGGTTGAGTGTCAACAAAGGCGGTTGGGACTTGTATTGCCGCTATACTTCCCATCCTTGTTAAGCATTTTTTGTCCAAGGAGCAAAAAGAGTTAAGGTGAGACCATTTCCTAACGATGGATTGGATGAAAATGTATATCCAACAGTCGAAAATATCCTTAACGACGAACTTAGTACAATAAAACCAGTGGTTAAAAAACCACCTCTTATGAACATAAGAATGGAAAGAAATCCGGGAATTCGATTTTCTTCATTGATTCTTATTGGGACTCAAATTCTCACAATACAGAGTAGAGATTGAAATAACAATGTACCGAGACTCAAAATATTCACATTATAATTCTAACACTTAAGGGATTTACCTTTCCACTTAAAAATACTTTGAACTATACTCTATACTCTATATACTATACTAACTATATAGTGAGTGCTATATATATGGATAAAGGTTATAACTGGTTCCTATACTTGCCATATATAGCAAGTTCACTGTACAAATTATTAAACTATTATTATATCACTTATCACTGTGTATATATATGCAAATATATATATCCAGTCAAACTCTAGCTATTAACCACTCACTAGATCACTAGATCCTATAATGTACACACTAATAATGTTTTCATCACCAGACTAATGAATACATTTGGGTGAGATTTTCATTTTTTTTTTTTTTTCAAAGTCCCAAATTTACGTTCCTAAAGCACTCTCTAACTTAGTAAAAACAAAGAATAACTCACTCTTTTCTTAATCGGAACTAGTGGCCCATAGTCGCCGATTCATAGAAGGTAACCAACGATAAGCCATTCTTCCATTCGGGCCATCATCGGTATACGGATTTTTATTTTCACCTTCGTCATTTTCTTGAGCATGAGATATTATTTCAATCGCCTTTTTTGTACATTTGTCGATCCCCTTAGCTCGTGGATGATCGAAGCATTCGACATCCGGAAGGATTCCTCCCCTGCAAATATAAATAGTGTTGATATTATTAGACTATATTAGATCGATGTTTTTACAATTCAATGAAGAATGAATATTCGTACGCTCTACAAAGAATGGATGTTAGGGAGATAGGGAGAGAGGGAGGGAGGGAAGAAAGAAAGGAGGGAGGGAGACACTGGAATTGTTTGGTTTACACGATTTGAAAAACCGCTTGGTTCGGTTCGATTATGCCAAACTCGGTTTAACCGAGGTACGGATGTCCGGTATAAAAAGGACAAAGGTACGTAGCTCAAAGTACATAAATTTTAGCGTACTAATGTATGGAACACAGAAAAATGGTAGATCCGAGGATCCCTCCGATCCTGATCTGATCATCGATCTATGACGGTAAGTTTCAAACCACTTCCATCATCCATGGGGAAATAATACTGCAATGAGAAAACATTTAAAGAATTAAACAATTAAAGAAAACGAGAGAATTGTTTTAAAGAAAGCAAGTGAAAAAAAATTGAAGAAAAGAAGAGAAAAAAATTGAAGAAAACAAGACAAATATTTGAAGCAACAAGAGAAAAAATTGAAGAAAGCAAGAGGAAAAAATTGAAGAAAACAAGAGAGAAAAATTGAAAAAAAAAAGAGGAAATAATTGAAGAAAACAAGAAAAACCACTTCCTAGTTAACAAAAAAAAAAGAAATACGAGTAACTACCAGTAGAAAAAATAAAAAGGTTGTCATAAAATGGTAACCCTTTCTCTTTTTTGAAACTAACAAGCATTTCTCAAGACTCTAATGAACTGGAAAAAACCTTCCAATGGGTTAAAAAAAGTTTATTCTTGCCTTAAAATATCCCAAGTACTTTACTTATAAGAAGTTCCCTTATTACATCCCAAGTATTTTACTAATAAAAAGTATACTTACCTTTGTCCCCTTTGTCAGAACCTTTATTTTCGTTTCTCATCTTTACAAATACTTTTTTACAAGTCTCCATGCCTTTTCTTCTTTTTCCTATTATTTTTTTTTGTTCATTTTTTCCATTTCTGCTTCCATTCCTGTTTCTGTTTCCATTTTTTTTTTTTTCTATAATATCCATACCTGTACAACTCCTTTTCCAAAGGTTTTTTCTCCTATTACAATAACTCTTTGATTATCCCTTAAAGCGCCAGTCAAGACCTGCAAATAAAATAAAATAATTATAATAACAAATAAATAAAATAAAATAAAAAACAAAACAAAACAAAACAAAAAAATAAAAAACTTAACATATATCTCAAATACATACCTCCATCAAATCAGTCACAAAGTTCAGCACGAGTATATAAATATGTAAAACAAAAATAACCTGTTGATTTCAAAGAAATAAAAGCGTAGAACTAAATGAATGTTACTTTCAAGAAAAATAAACATGTAGAACCAAATAAACTGTTGAAGAAAATAAAAATGTAAAATTAAAATAACTTGCTTCTTTCAAGAAAATAAGGATGTTGAACTAAGTAACCTGTTATTTTCATGCTCAAAAAAGGGATTAGGAAAAAGGACAACAATTGAAAGAATTATAACAGGAGTTATAACAAAAAGAGTTCACTTTTCAAGATGAAGTACAGGAGATCGGAAGGAGTAGCAAGGATCTTCAAGCAATCCGCAGAAAGATATAAAACCAGATTATCAACGACTATTACCGATGTTATAGACTATTATCGATATTATAGACTATTACCGATATTATAGACTATTACTGATATTATAGACTATTATCGATATTATAGACTATTATCGATAATATAGACTAGTATCGATATTATAGACTATTATCGATGTTGTCATATTGAACGTTCAAAGCTCGCAAGACGCAAGCCTTCAACGGAAAAAAAAAAAAAAAAAAAAAAAAAAACGGAAACCAAAAAGCAAAAGCAAAAACGAAAAGTACATGAACGAATAAATAAAAGAATGAATAATTAAATGAACAAATGAATAGATTGGAAAATTTATTTTTTCACCTCACTAGAACTTGCTGAACTTCGGTTCGTAATCACCACAAGAGGCGCATGTGTGAGGGCACCCGGATGATTCCCAAAAATGTCTAGCTGCAAAAATACAAATACAATAAAAATAAATAATAGGCTTAAAGAAATGATATCGTATCATATATAATAAAGATATATATGTATGTATGTATGTTGTATGTATGTATGTATAAATAAACATGTATATATATATATATATATATATATATATATATATATATATATATATACACACACATACACGTATGAATATATACATACATACATACATACAACATACATACATAAACATATATAGAAAAAAGAAAGAAAAGAAAAAAAAGGGTTAAGAAAGGAAAAGGAAAGGTTGAAGGAAAGACTGTGAAGGCAAGAGGGAGGTTGGGGGGCTCGGAGGGGGAATAGAGAGGGGAGATAAGGAAGGAGAAGAGAGCCAATATAAACCAGGAGAAGAGAGGGAGATACCAGAATTTTAAAAGGTTACAATGCATAAAAAACATGTTTTGAAGAATAAATATGACCGATATAACTGCCGTTTTTTAATCCTTCTTAAGAATTGCTGGAATTTACAGATATAGAAAAAAAAACCATGTTGGGAAAAAAGAAGACTACAAAAAATTAAGTATCTTGAAATAATCTATCATTGGTTGAGAAAAAAAAGAGAACGACATAAAACGACGATGTTAAAATAGTTAACATTGGTTGGAAAACTAAAGATAAAAAAAGACAAAAAAGAAAAGACAAAAAAAAAAAGGCTTTAAAAAAAAAGAGACTTACAGGAAGGTGTCCTTGTTGGTATACATAGTCTTCGATATCGGCCGTACTATTTGTCGAATTTACGCTTCGAACAGTCTCCGTCACGTCACATTCTCCACAATCTAACCAAAGACCCTGGATTGCAGAGCACTTCAGGATTTTTTGTAGGGTTTTTGGGGTTTTTTAGGGTTTGTTAAAGTCTATCTGCACTATGGTGAAATCTGTGATGTTAACTGAGATCTGTCCCTCTTTCCATACATTTCGGAGCTTTTTTGTACCTTTGATATGATTTTGTAAAATTTTTATACGATTTAGTACAATTGTATACCCTAGGTGTAGCCTCAGTCAAACACTCATATTTTCACCATTTATCGACCAAGATTTTTTATCTCTCGGGTATTTTTAGCTAAATTTTGAATCAAAAAGGTAGAAATCACTGTCAGCATTTCAAGATTTTTTTTTTTTTTTTTTTTTTTAAATGCGGACAGGCTCAGTAATTTATAAAGAAACGCGGAAATCGAATAAATGTACAGAGTCAATAATTCTCCAAGGAAAAAAATTGACACACATGACATAAAAAACAAAGAAAAAACACAAAAACACAAAAAATCTAAGCAAGGAATTAAAACAAGACGGAACAAAAATTTAGCCAGCCCAATTTTTTGCAAAATTGCATATCTATGATTCTGAGAAGGTGTTTTTTAAGGTGAATTATATTGCAGAAATAAATTAATACTGTAATTTTGATGTGAACCTCAGTGAATCCTTTTAAGTACACTTTAGGTGATCAATTTATCCTAATCAAACTTTAACCATAAATCTAAACAATATTGCCTGTAAAATTATTATGATGTTTTACATGAAAAGAAGAATCAAAACCAATGAGAGAAAAGTGCAAATCACTCCCTCATTCAATGTTATTCAGTGCCTAAACTCCATATATAGTGAACCTACTATATGACTTAGTACTTGACTTACTAATTGATTTACTATATGACTTACTAACTTGTTAAATGACTTACTATATGACTTACTAACTTGTTAATTGACTTATGACTTACTACACGACTTACTAAATGATTTATTAATTGACAGACTAATCGACATACTGTATAATTCAGTAATTGACTTACGCATTGACTTGATGACTTTCCAACATATTATTTGACTTACTGACTTACTAGACGACTTACTAATTGACTTACTAGACAACTTACTGATTGACTTACTAGATGACTTAGTTCCTGAGTCCACACTCTTCAAGGTGTACATGAAAGCTTACCGCCATAGCAATGGCCTCTTCAAAAACGCCTCCTGGGTTGTTACGAAGGTCCAAAACTGTTTAAAAAAAAAAAAAAAAAAAAAAAAAAGAAAAAAAACTAAAAAAAAAAAATAAAACAAGACTGTTTAAAAAAAAAAAAAAAAAGAAAAAAAAAAAAAAATAAACAACAAAAATTAAAAAAAAAAAAAAAAACCATAAAAAAAAAAAAAAAAAAAAAAAAAAAAAAAAGGGAAATTCTCAACTACCATAATTCAACAAGACAGCACAAAACATTAAAAAAAAAAAAAAAGTAAAAAAGAGGAAACTCTCAACGTCCAGAATTCAACATAACACATCTCACCAGTCACATCAGATCCACTAATGTGTAAGTCACGAGTTGCAAATTTAAGTAGGATACAACAATTTACAATAAGTGAGTAAAACCTATACAAATTAAGTGCAGTAAAATTGTGGCACCTATACTCTGAAGTTTTATAAACTCGAAGCACAAAACTTCTTGAATGAGATATATTTCACGAATTTCTGGTCCACTGACAACGTACACCATCAATTGATATAATATAAGAGTTAAAATTGTTTTTGCCACTCAAATTCATTTTTTTCTCTAAGTACACTTGTCGAATTTATTCTTCAAAATGTCACGATCAAAATGTAAGACTATTAGATTTCGATTTAGTGATTACTAGATGAAAATTTGACGAGTTTGCACGACAAAAAACGAGTTTAAGAGGAGAACAAGAAAACCCCGAACTCTAAATTTATATATATATATATATATACACACACATTCACACATAAATATACATGCTCAAAACATTGTAGCCATTCAAGTTTGGACATAATTATCTAAGGAGAAAAAACAGAAGCCTGGGAACGACTCTTTCTATTGCTATGTTTCATAAGCATAAACAGGTGAGGTTTCATTAACAAATGAGGTTTAACTCTATGGTCATTCAACGCTGTCAACTTTTGCAATAACATATGATATAAAAATCATGCAATATTATGTGATAAAAAACCATGCAATATTATGTGATTTAAAGATCACGCAATATTATGTGATATTGGAATACTTACTATAGCCGTCGACTCCCAAAGCTTCCCCTTCTCGAATTACGGCCTCCATCTGTTTTCTTCCTTCGTGAGTAAAATAATGTAATCGGATATATGCCACTTGTCCCCCATCATTGCTGTTTATCAGCTTTGTTTTCATAGGAGGAAGGGGAAGAGCCCTTCTTTCTAATGTAACTAATCGAGTATTGTCGTCAGGTTGAGGGCCAGCAACTTCAATTTCCACCTATTAATGGAGATTCACAGAAAAAGATTATAATAATAAATAATCAGAAATTATAATCAGATAATTTATGGAGAAACAGAGGCTCGCCAGAAAAAGGAAAACAAAAAGAAAAAGAAAACCATTTGTACAAGCTCACGAAAAAATAGAAAAAAAAAAAAAGACAAAAACCATTTGTGAAAACTTACCAAAAAAAAAGGTGGAAGAGAGAGAGAGAGGGAGAGGGAGAGGGAGAGGGAGAGGGGGAGAGGGAGAGGGAG
>JBBHKE010000037.1:0-25204 GCA_037447655.1 Zygnema cylindricum | reverse complement strand
CTTCTAAAAATATGATGCCACAAAATGTTCATAGATTACAACAATAGCATGCAACGAATCCTCGACAAACTAAAAGTGAAATTAGTTAAACAACTTCAAACATTGGAATATTAGCAAAACTATGGAACACCAAAAGAACACAAAACATTCAATGGAAAAAACTACCCATAGAACATAAATCACGCTAGTAATATAGATGCACAATATAATATGGATATTGAAAAAACTGAAATTCAATAGCTTACAAGGCGAAAAGTAGGGTAAGAGACGACATATTCCTTGTAATAATGTAAAAACGGAAAATAAAATTCTTAAAACCAACTATACCACACTGTTGAAATAACTAGTTTTTAGGTATTTTCTAGGTCTGAATATATTAGCGGAAATAGATAAGAAAAATGTAGGCAACTTGCCTCCATCTCTTCTCTCTTGCCCCAATACTTTTTGTAGTCACTGAAGGAGAGAGAGAGAGTGATGGAGCCGTGGCTACCTCAGCTCCATAGGCAAGACTAAAGAGTGACTTAAGTCACTCTCAACAAAAGGTTGAGTCCGGCAGGACTCGAACCTCCGACCGCCAGAGCGCGGCGTAGCCGTTAGCTCTAACCAGTCGGCCGTAGAAGTCCGTTAGGATATATAGGGTTCGATATGTATTTAAACTATTGTATGTTACTGAAAGCGATTAACTAAAATATGTACGAAGGAACATAGAACTAGTTAAAGATTCGTGCGGACGTCATTTCGCATGAAACAAATGAATCAGACATTTGTTTCGACGGCTGACATTTAATGTCGCATTTAATCCGACGGCACACATCACTACCGAGATCGCGGAATGGTCACTTTGGCGTTTATGGACGTGGCATGACCTGGCGCCACGTGGAGGGATAAAATTTGGTCACAAGAATTTCGGGGAACATACGGACGAATCGAAGGGTGACACGCGTTCACCTAGTGGCCTAGTCGTACACAGGCCGTACAGAAAAGACATCGGTCGTAGTACCTTTTTGTACTTGTTAGTCATATGATTGGTTTGTATTTCAGTAGAGAGGGGTTTAGGACTTAGGAAAATCTGGTAGGTAGTCACCTTTCACTAAGAGAGCTTTGTATAAAATTGGCATTTTTGCCGACTCATAACTTATCGGCTTGTTGGCCGTTTTGAGTGATTCTTTTTTGCTACGGACTCATGGGAGTCTAGGCTGCATAAGGGTGCAGTCAGATTGTCAGTTTCATGTCTTGGGCAGCAGTGGTTGTGGCTTGAAGTGGGATAGTTAAAAACTATCTAGAGGCTTCTTGGATTCTGTAGTCCAATGGATGACAAAGAATTGCAGGTTATGGGCCCTTCCTCTACGGTGCCCACCTTCAATGGATCTGGGTTCATCTATTGGGAAGCCATGATGATGGGGGCTTTGTGCGAAAAACGATACTGGGGTGGTTAGTGGACAAGTGAAATGTACACCATCGGGAACTCCACAGGATTTGGAGGAGTAAGGTAACGTGCAGCAACGACTGCTTCAGCAGAGGAGGTAGATGACGGGGACAGCAATGTGTCCAAAAAGGGGAAAGGGGAGGAGACACCCCTCACCCCTATTGCCACGGCACCGGGAGTGGCAGTTATGAAGACCGTGGAAAACAATACTCAAATGTGGGAAGACGTAAATATGATTGCGTAGAACTTCAATCTAAGGCACCTCACTCAAGCTCTGGCCACTCTTCACCTTCATATTTACAAGGCCGAGGAGTTGTTGGTGAGTTTGGTGGAGATCTATAGAGCAAGTACTATTTAAGAGCTCCAGTTGGCTGAACAAAAGCTAGTGAGTTACACTTACAAAGGAGGAAAGATGTTAGATTATTGTAATGATGTTTCTTGTTTGTATGTGGAGATGGAAAATGCCGGGTGGACAAGTACAATAAAGATGAAAGTTGACACTCTCATCGTGAAGTTACCAGACGAGTACGAGAACATAGTGTACCGAGTACACGAAACGAGTGATAGTTCGTGGAAGTGGAATACATTGTTCCAGATGATACTTGTGCATGAAAACACCATGGAGATTAGGTGAGGAGGAAAGAGCATTCAAGCTCTAGCTGCAGGAGGGGACCGATGGGGGAATGATTCGAAGGAACCGTACAAAGGGGAAAGAGATCAGTTTGGAGGACCGAGGCCCCCAAAGGGCCTTTGTCATTTTTGAAAAAAGCCAAGACACTTTATCGCGGATTGTGTCAAGCTGTAAGAGCTTAGGCTCCAAGAGAACTGTGGAGGGGGTTTTTTCGGAGGGAAGAAAAAAACACTCGTGGTCACAAAGGTGATAGGAGAAACCGAGGACAAATCCTCTGAGGAGGATGGGGAGCTTCTTCTTGACAAGAGTCTGGAGGAGAAGGAGATCCCTCGGAGACAGAAGTGTGTTTTTGGAGCAATTGGGGAAGCTCCACTGGTAGGATGGATCATAAACTCAGGTGCATCCATGTATATGTGTCGTGATAAGCAACTTTTCACTAAGATAAGAAAGATGCCTACTGTAGAGATAAAGTATTGGGATGGGAGAGTGGTTACTACAAATCTAGTGGGGTCTGTAGATCTGAAAGTCTTAGTGGAGGGTTAAACTTCTATACTCAGATTCTCAGATGTACTCTACATTCCCCAGGTGAGCAAAAATCTTTTCTCTACATTTGAATTAGATGATAAAGAGTTTCATACCTTCACAAGAAATGAAGTCTTTACAGCTGAGTATGGGGATGAAGTCTACTTCATGGCAGATAAGGGTAGCCAAGGCATGTTTAGCCTTAACTTGAGTAATGAAAAGAAGAATGCTTATTATGTTGGTGATCCATAATTGATGATTTGACATAAGCGGTTGGGGCATGTGCATTTTGATAGGTTGAGGGAAATGAAGAAGCTTGGTGTAGTAGAAGGCATTCAGTTTGGTGATAATAAAACTGTGGATGATTGTAGTGGATGTGCACAAGGAAAAGCTCACAGACTTCCTTTTCCCAAAGCCGCCACATATAAGGGGGAAAAGGTACTAGATCTAGTTCACATAGATATCTGGGGACCTGCAAGAGTACCTTCGGTTGGAAGAAGAGGTTTATGTTAACAATAACCGATGATTGGTCTAGGTACTCCAAAGTCTACTTCCTAAAAACAAAGTCTGAAACATCAACTTATTTTAAAGAATATAAAGCCTGGAGTGAGAAGTTGCATGGAACCCCCATTAAGAGAATAAGGAGTGATAATAGGGGAGAATATACCTCTAACCAGTTGGAGGAATACCTGAGAGATGAGGGTGTTCAGCACCAGAAAATTGTACCGTATAACCCAGAACAAAATGGGGTAGCTAAAAGATTAAACCGAACACTAGGTGAGAGTGTGTGTAGTATGTTGGCTAACAAGAAAATAGTAAAGAGATTTTGGGCAGAAGCCATGAACTGTGTCAACTACATTAAGAATAGAGTCCTTACCTCAGCCGTAAAGTGAATGACACCTTATGAGAGATGGGTTTGAAAGAAACCAGATATCTCACACCTTAAAGTATTCGGTAGCCAAGTTTACAGCTTTGATACGGATAAAAAAAACTGGAAACTAGATGCTAAGGGCAAACTTGGATACTTTGTAGGATACGATGAGGATGTCAAAGGATATAGAGTCTATGACTTAGCAAAGTAAGATATTATTCTGATCAAACACCTAGTTGTCATGGATGAAGGGAAGTCATTTGACCCATTCAAATAAACCAAAAAGATAAAAATCCATTTTGAGTCTGAAAGCGAGGATAGTCTTGCCTTTCCCGAAAAGGACATGAGTAAAACATTGATTGCAGATTCAGGGGAGATCGAAGATACAAGAGATCTACCGGACACCTCACATATTCCTATGGACTTCGAGGAGACAGAAGAGTAGGAACTGGAACCGGCTTCCATGAATAGGGGAGACGATGAGACAGTAAGGAGAAACCCGAGACTTCCTTCCATTCCAGCTTCAGAGTTTGAGGGAGGGAGAAGGAGCAGGAAATGGATACAAGAGAAACACACTGCTAAAAGTAACCAAGCTATCTCATCCTGATGAGCCTTTGTCATACTTGGAGGCAGTGAACCACCTACAAAAAGATCGATGGATTAGAGCCATAAATGATAAGATGGCTTCCATCATGGAAGCAAATACTTGGGAACTAGCGGATTATCCTCTAGACAGAAAACCTATTAGGTGTAAATCGGTATTTAAACTAAAACTAAACCCAGATAATACCATTGAGAGATATACAGCTCGTTTGGTAGCAAAAGGGTTCACCCAAAAAGAGGGGATTAACTATGACGAGAGGTTTGCTCCAGTTGTTCGGTTCCCATTAGTAAGGATTCTCCTCAGTCTAGCAACAGCGGAAGACTTCGAAATTCATCACATAGATATTAAGACCGCATTTCTCAATGGTGAGTTAGAGGAAGAAATCTTCATGCGACAACCATAGGGATTCGTGGAGAATGGGGAAGAGAGCAAAGTCTGCAGGCTCATAAAGTCCCTATATAGACTTAAGCTGGCTCCCTGACAGTGGAATAAGAAACTAGATGAGTTTCTCACTGGTCTTAGATATATCCTGATCAGCTTTGACCATTATATCTATATGTTTGAAGATGAGAAATGTGTATTTTTAATTGCAATCTATGTGGATGATTTGTTTGTGCTCAATAAGTCTTTGGAAAAGATCAATAGGCTAAAGAAAGATCTTAGAAGCAGATTTGATATGAAAGATTTAAGTGAGGCAAGATACATTTTGGGGATCCAAATGGAGAGAGATAGGGGGAAAAGGATTATAAGACTTACTCAGAAAGAAGCAATAGGTAATATGCTTGAGAAATTCCTGATGGAAAAGGCAAACAATTGTACCACTCCCATGGACTTGAAAAAATTAAGTGATAGGAGTGTAGAAGGAGGAATGATAATCTTAGACGATCAGATGAGTCCTGAGGAGAGAGAGTTTATGAAGTCTATCCCTTATACACAGGTCGTAGGAAGTTTAATCTATTTTATGAACTGTAGAAGGCTGGACATAGTGGCAGCACTAGGAGTCCTTAGTAGGAATCTTAACGATCGTAGGAAGAGAGATTAGGAGAAAGCCAAGAGAGTCATGAGATATCTGGTAGGAACCAGAGAGTTATGGTTGCATTTGGGAGGGGAGCACACTGACATCATTACCTGGAGTGATGCCGGTTATCGGGATGCATATATGAGAAGATGCAATTCTGGGAATGTGTTGTGTGTGGGGGAAGGTCCTTGCTGTTGGAGCAGTAAGCAACAAAAGGTGGTTGCTCAATCTACTATGGAGGCTCAGTATATGGCCTCTTGTTCATCTGTGAAAGAGTTGATGTGGGTCAAATCCTTGTTGCAAGAATTGGGGTATATGAAAGAGGGAGTGCATGAAGTTTTTTGTGATAATCAAGCTGCCATTACTATTTCAGCCAATCCAAAACATCAATTCAAGGCTAAGTATATGGACATAAGCTTGAGCTTCGTGAGGGTAAAGGTTAAAAATAAAATTGTAAATTTTGTGTATAAATTCGATGAAGAAATGGTGGCTGACATGATGACCAAACTTGTGCCCTCTCCAAAGTTAAAATATTGTAGGGAAAAATGTGGATTAAAAGAAAAGTTAATATTAGACTAGAAAATAATGGGAGTGTTGAAATAACTAGTTTTTGGGTATTTTTTAGGTCTGAATATATTAGCGGAAACAGATAAGAAAAATGCAAGCAACTTGCCTCCATCTCTTCTCTCTTGCCCCAATACTTTTTGTAGTCACTGAAGGAGAGAGAGAGAGTGATGGAGCCGTGGCTACCTCAGCTCCATAGGCAGGACTAAAGAGTGACTTAAGTCACTCTCAACAAAAGGTTGAGTCCGGCAGGACTCGAACCTCCGACCGCCAGAGCGCGGCGTAGCCGTTAGCTCTAACTAGTCGGCCTTAGAAGTCCGTTAGGATATAAAGGGTTCGATATGTATTTAAACTATTGTATGTTACTGAAACCGATTAACTAAAATATGTACGAAGGAACATAGAACTAGTTAAAGTTTAGTGTGGACGTCATTTCGCACGAAACAAATGAATCACACATTGTTTCGACGGCCGACATTTAATGTCAGATTTAATCCGACGGCACACATCACTGTCGAGATCGCGAAATGGTCACTTTGGCGTTTATGGACGTGGCATGACCTGGCGCCACGTGGAGGGATAACATTTGGTCGCAAGAATTCCGGGGAACATACGGACGAGTGGAAGGGTGACATGCGTCCACTCAGTGGCCTAGTCGTACACAGGCCGTACTGAAAGGACATTGGCTGTAGTACCTTTGTGAACTGAGCAATTTTCGCGCTACCGACAAACGGTGAGAGCGGTGAGAGGATGCGGCGCACGCGTCCACGTCCCTCCCGTTTCATTCCGTTTTACGACGAGCCGCGCCGCGCGGACGTCGTGTGTATAAATATGTTCAGGGTTTTATTCTCATTCGTGTTTTTTTTTATTAAAAAAAAAACACCACCACCCAAAAACCCTAAGGTTAAATGTGAGGTACCCGGGCGGTATCTTGCGATCGGTGAGAATAACACATTTTTTGGGTGTAAAATATGACTCTCACCGCTCTCACCAACCGGGCCAACTCGTAAGAAACCTAGTCTGTACTTTACAGTCCTATGATTGGTTCGTACTTCAGTAGATAGGGGCTGTGAGAGGGGGTTAGGACTTAGGAAAATTTAGTAGGTAGTCACCTCTCACTAAGAGAGATTTGTATAAAATTGGCATTTTTGCCGGCTCATAACTTATCGGCTGGTTGGCCGTTTTCAGTGATTCTTTTTTGCTACGGACTCAAGGGAGTCCAGGCTGCACACGGGTGCAAGCAGACTGTCAGTTTGTTGTTTTGGGCAGCAGTGGTTGTGGCTTGAAGTGGGTTAGTTAAAAACTATCTAGAGGCTTCCTGAATTTTGTAGTCCAATGGAGGACATTGAATTGCACATCACATTTTCTATATCAATAAAGACCAGAAAAGTGCCTTATCCCAACACAAACACATCAAAAAAGCGTCCTGAAACATAATATTTTTTGTTTTTTTGGCAACTAAACGCGAATGACATCCACGTAGTATTCATATATTGAACATAAAAGAAAATTTCGTAATAGCAATTATACCACACATCACATTTTTTACATCAAAAAGGGCGAAAAAAATTCCTTAAACCATCACAATTTGCTTATAAAAAAAGCGATCTCAAAAATAATGTTTCCTATTTTTTTTGTCACTAAACACGAATGAAATCCCCCTAGTTTTTTTTATAACTTACGAAACATCTTTCGTATCCTAAATTATAAAATGCTAGCCCTTCATAATTCTTTCCGTGTTTGACGCCATTGCAGAGATCACTCTGGTGACAACCTTTCCAAGAGCATTCACAACGGCTCCAATTAGTTCTTTTCCAACGTATTTTCAGCCATAATTTCTGCATGACAAACAAATTCGCCATATATAGTGTGGATACGGCCAAAAATCAGAAACTGTACCAAAACAAGAAAAATGTTTTTCTTTCTTTTAAATTGTTTGGTTTGGATTTGCAATGAAACAGGTTGACGGAAAAAAACAGCACTCCCACAATCAAGTTTCTGACAAATTCACCATAAATAGTGTAGATAGACCCAAAAATGAGAAAATTATACAAAAATAGGAAAAATGTTTGGTTTGGATTTGCGGTGAAACAGGTTGACGGAAAAAATAACACTCCCACAAAAAAGATTCCGACCAATTCAACACAAATAGTGTGGATAGGGTCTGTACCAAAACAGGAAAAATGTTTTCTTTTTTTTTAAATTGTTTGGTTTGTATTTGCAGTGAAACAGGTTACCCAAAAAAAACAGCACTCCCACAAACAAGATTCCGACAAATTCACCACAAGTAGTGTGGATACTCACTAATTTGCTGAAAAATTATATGTATATTAACTACAATTAAAAAGGAAACTGAAATGAACGTGAGTATAAATGGTGTTATACATCGGGCAATTTTTGTATACCAAATTTCAAATGTTGCAAAATTGATAAATACCAATTTCACAATATATCGACCTTAAAATCGTTCGATACGCAAACTAGGTACAAAACCATATATAAAATAATCGGTTTTCATAAGAATAGTATCAACACAAGCAGATCAACCATCTTAAATTTGTTGTCCACAATGACAAAACAAAATCAAATTTCAATCGTTTTTTGTACTATTTTCCTATTATTACGTCTCAAGTTAAAATCTTTAAACTAAACATGCTTAACTTATCTATCAACACAAAGAAAAATCCAAAACGCAGACAATAGTGAATATTTAGTTAAAGGATACCTCACAAACTCCGCTTCAAAAAGCCACACCGAATCACTAAGATGTAATAATATAGCATTTTGGAGTTGAAAAAAGTCACCTTGTCTGGGTGAGGGAAGGAGGATGGAGTATCAGTACAGCCTAGAATGTTAGGGGTAATATCACAACCAAGATCCGTATGGGAGAGAGAGCTCGATATCAGCCCAACTTCGGCTTATCCTGCAATTCAAAGCCAATGTCATAGTCAAACAGAGGCTACACATTAAAAAAAAAAAATCTTATTTTATTTGGTAATTTTCTTTTAAATATCTTCTAATTTTTTATTAAAACTGTCTTGTAAAAAACCTCTTTTCAACTCTCTTTTGAACTCTGACCGTTAGCAATCCTGTAAATAAATAACATACTGCTGCAGCAGGAGCTAACACAATAGTTATAAACTGTGCCTCCATTGCTGATTTGAATTGTTGTTTATTTCACAATCAAAACTACAGAAAGTTGTCAATATGAAAAGTAAACACCAAAAAAAAATATCCTAACTCTTTCAGACAAACCCTAAGAGCTTGTCGGCCTCAGCTTTTTCCTTAGCTCAAAAAGAGCAAGCAAAAAAAAAAAAAAAAATTCTTTAAGGAAGAAAGAAAAAGAATGTTTTATTTTTCATTAACAATATTTTAAGGCCATATTATGAGAAAACGTTGATTAGGGTAAAGTGTTGTGTCTTTCCAGCAAAGACTGTTTTTTAATGTGGAAAATGGTTTTTTGATGTTGTAGTTATTTTCAAATGGCATGGAGTAGTGCTTTTATACCTTCCGCGGTGATTAAAAAACGCCGCTCTCAATATCTTCTCTCGCTCCCTCCCGCTGCCTCCGCTGCCCTTAAAACCAACTTGTGGCAGAATGCGAAATAGTGTAATTTGAAGGTGTGGATGGGGCACAACGTGACACTAGCAGTAAGGGCGAGCAGCAGTGGCGCCTTGGCAGATTTTTCACCTTTCTGTCAAAGGGCACTCCTGGCGCGAGACCCCTGCAAAAAAAAACCGTACAGGGTACTACCGGACAAAACCGAACAACCCTGTACTTTTTTTCTGTTAAAAATTTTGAAAAAAATTCACACGTGAAAATTTGTTTTCCTATTGGTGTAAACGTATTTACTTAGCTTAAAACACATTGCCGATGTGTTTTATGATAAGATTGACGATGGCGTGACAGTGGGTCGAAAAAACGCAAAACGACAAATTTTCGTACATCGTAAGTTCGAGAATGACGCAAATTGTACTATACAAATTTGCGATTTCTTCCTACGGTCGCAACTAAGGCAGTACAACGCAAACTTTGAAAGGAAAACGACAGAAAAAAACCCGAACTTAACCACATGGGGCCACACCCTTACTTTGTTTTTTACCGCGTGGCAGACCTAGATTTCAGGTGTCTCTATGTGTTTACTTGAAATTGTTACTTAAATCTGTGACAATTGTATACGCCGATAATGCCCGTGACGGCTGTCAACATGTACAATCTGTCTTGGCGCACCTTATTTTTTGAAACTTTTTGAAGCGTCGCAAGCACTATTGTTCAAATCGCGCGATTTTTTCCTTTTTTGCAATTGAAACATAAAATTCGTGACTTTTGAAATAATCGCAAAGAATCGCGATGTACTTTCTGCCCGGTGAACTGAACGGACAAATTATGTAAAAAGTACAGCGTTTCAGCGTAATATGTACGGTTGTTCACGTTAATGTACGAAGAAAAATAAGCAAAATCATATGTCGCAGTTATTAGTATTTTCAGTCTAGTAAACTGAACAGAAAATTCATAGAAATTGTACGTTATTTTTTCTAAAATATTCGGACATTTTCGAAAAAGAGACGTTGAGTTTCATACTATTTGCGCGCGTTAAGTTTTAAAAATGTACGAACGTCTTGTTCATTTTTTTTTATAAAAGAAGGCGCCATGAACTGTTCAAAACGAAATCGCACAGACACAGCCTCCCTCTAACCTACCCTCCTCCCTCCCAAGCTTTCTACTTTCCGCACAGACGCAGCCTCCCTCTAACCTACCCTCCTCCCTCCCAAGCTTTCTACTTTCCCAAGCTTTCTACTTTCCTCTCTTCCAGACTTCGACAGAAGCAACCATGCCTAGAAATCGAGGAGAGGAGTGGGAGCACGTGAAGGCTGCAGACGGTGGGATTCTTCTTGCCAACCGAAAATGTCATTCATACATGGTCTGTACTTTATCAACCGAAAATGTCATTCATACATGGCCTGTACTTTATCTCTTTGCAGTCATATTCTGTCTTAGAGATAGAGAGAGAAGGCTACCATGGCTGCCTGTTAGATAGTATCAGACATACAGTGACATACAGCCTTTTACAAAAATGATGCGTCCTTCGGGATTTGAACCAGGGTCTACGACTTCAATTATATTTCTTATCACCTCCGTTACCAGTCGATGAAGAGTTTCCAATGCAAATGTGGAGTGTGACACATACTTAAACACATACAATATTTCAGCGCTCATTTAACGGAAAACTAAAAAACGTCAGTATATGTGAAAATTATTTTTGTTTACATGTACGGAATTTATTAACGATTTATATGATTTTTTCAAAAGGTTCAACGCGTTTGTAACGTATAATTTGTTGTGATTAAATCGTTTGCACTAAACGTTGTGAACAACTATGGTCACAAAACACATCGTAATGTTTGAAACAATTTGGCAGGTCGTATGTCATTGCGTTGTAGAAATTAAAGGTTCTTTTAATATTTTCTAGGTATTCTTGAAAAGAGGTAATCAATAGTGAATTTCTCTATTTTAGTTAGACTCAAGGGGGAGAGAGAGAGAGAGAGAGAGAGAGAGAGAAAATCAAAGACACGCCATGGCTGCAGCCTTATTCAAAAGTGGCAGACTGAAGTAGAGGGTATTTTCTCAAAATATTGCCTTAGAACGGATTTGAACTTGATACCAACGCGCTAAGCCGGACGCCTTAACCATCATGTCGTCAACTAAACAGTACACTATTTAAGTTTTATTCGTATTTATGTTTTGACACGTGGGCTAAAATCATACCAAATTGACGAAGAGGCACATATGAAACAATTCATGCACGAACGCGAATCCAAACCGTGTAAATAAATTTGACCGGACGGCCGTCGTTGCAGTCGCCACTCAGAATTAGCTTTTGGAGGCCTTTGGAGATAACGTCACGCTATGCCACGTGGCGCTACATTATTAGATGCCGAGGAAGATGGGAGGAGGAACCATGGCTCCCGATTTGACAGGTGTCACCTTGAAGGCCATGTCGTACAATGGTTCTACAATAAGTACATCGGCCACTGTAATTTCTTGTACTATATATTTTTCCTATTGTACTAGAGTTTAGTAGTAGGTATAAGTGAGTAGGCAGACCAAGAGTTAGGCAAATTAAAGTACCTCGCTCTAAGATAGCTTGTAAATATAAAGGTCACGTTTGACCTGCCATAATTTACTGCTCAAGGGAGCAATTTCAGAGATTCTTTATGCTATTGACTCAAGGGAGTCTTGTCTTCATAAGGTTGAAGGCGGTCAAGTTTTTTGTCTGCCAGGGTGGCAGTTATTCTTGTCGAAACACAAAGGGGTTAGGATTATCTTAGGGGCTTCGTGTGAGCTGCTCATTTTGAGGACCTAAGGAGGTCTCAGAATTTTAGGTTATGGGCCCAACCTCTAAAGTGCCCATATTTAATGGAACTGGCTTCTTCATATACTGGGAGAGTATGATGATAAGAGCTCTATGTGAGAAAAGGTTTTGGGGAATAATGAGTGGATGGGTGAGGCGTCCATCTGGTCTTGGGAACCCTCAAGGGTTTACACGAAGCAAACGCACCAGAGATGAAGATTCATTTCCAACGGAGGAGACAAAGGAAAGGGAGGTGGTGGACAAAGGAGAGGAGAAGGAGAGGATCACACGGATAGCAACTGGTTCAGCATTTATGTCACCTATTCCGAGGAACAAAGGTAATGATACTGATACCTAGGATTATAACAATATGGTGGCAAAGCACTTCATCCTGCGTCATCTTTCTCAAAGGCTTGCATCTCTTCATTTGCACGTAGAGAGGGCATCCGATCTTTGGGTGGCTCTCATAGAAATGCACCAAAGTGGTACGATTCAACAACAATAGTTGGCTGATCAGAAAATTAATGCATATGTATACAAAGGGGGGAGGATGTTGAATTTTTGTAATGAGCTCGCAACACTTTTCATTGAGCTAGAGAGTTTTTGAAAAAGTAAAAACTGAAAAATAAAAGGTCAACTGCTTACTCATTAAGTTACCAGATGAGTTTGACAATATAGTCAGCCGTGTGCAAGACTTGCCTGACTGAAGGTGGATATAATATTTTGTGGTAGGGATGATTCTCGTTCGGGAGAATACGATTGAGATCCGAAGGGGAGGAAAGAGTGGGCAAGCCTACGCAGCCGGGACCGATTGGAGGAACATGTATTCCAGAAAACCGGTCGGAAACTATGGAGGGGGGGGGGGGGGAATAAAAATCAGACCGATGAGTTCGGACAGAGGACTCTCAAGGGACTGTGTCATTTTTGTAAGAAACCATGGCACTATATGGCGTAGTGCACCAAGCTAACCGAACTTCGATTAAAGGAGTGGCCAATTGGTGGACCTCTAAGAGGAAAGAAAAAGGCTCTTGTAACACAGGTACATGAGGAGGAATTTGAGGACGAGGACGATGAGCTCTTGTTGGATGAGGAGTAGGAGGCGAAGACCAAGGTCGTCATTCCTCAAACGCATAAATGTGCTTTTCGGTGCCTCCACGCACATGTGTAAGGACAAACATATGTTTACTAAGATGAGAAAGATCCCTACTGTAGAGATAGAGTACGGGGATGGGAGGGCAGTCACTACTACTTTGGTAGGATCGGTAGATCTGAAAGTCTTAGTGGAGGGTAAGACATCTATAGTGACATTCCTGATGTGTTGTTTATTCCAGAGTTAAACAAAAATCTTATCTCAACGTCTATGTTAGATGATAAGGGTTTTGAGACCAGCACTAGAAAGGGAACCTTTACTGCTAGCTTTGAGGAGGAAGTTTATTTCACTGAAAAAGGTAGCCAAGGGATGTTTATGCTGATTTTAAGCAATGAAAAGAAGAAAATTTACTGTGCAGGTGTTCATGATATTATGTTGTGGCATAAGAGGCTTGGACATGTGCATTTAGATAAAATGAAAGAAATGAAAAAGATGGGGATAGTGGAAGGAATTCAGTTTGGAGAAAGTGAAAACCTAAGTGACTCTAGTGGTTGTACTCAAGGTAAGACACACAGGTTACCCTTCCCAAAGGAAGCCACTTATAAAGGAGAAAAGGTTTTAGACTTGGTACACACTGATATTTGGGGACCGGCCAAAGGGCCTTCACCCAAGGGTAAGAGGTTTATGATGACAATCACCAATGATTGGTCTTAGTATTCTAGAGTGTATTTTCTGAAAAATAAATCAGAGGCCCCACAGATTTTTAAGGAATTTAAAGCGTAACTCCATGAAACCGCCATTAAGAAAGCGAAGAGTGATAATCGGGGAGAGTATACCTCCAATCAGTTTGAGGATTTTCTTAGAGACGATGGAGTGCAACACCAAAAGACAGTCCTTGAAAATCCTGAGCAGAACGGTGTAGCCGAGAGGTTAAATAGGACACTAAGTGATAGTGCTAGGAGTATGTTGTCAGATAAGAAGATAAGAAAGAGATTCTTGGCAGAAGCAATGAACTTTTCTAATTATCTCAAAAATAAAGTTATTAATTTGGCAGTAAAAGGCCAAACTCCTTATGAGAGATAGACCTGCCGAAAACCAGATGTATCACACTTAAAGGTTTTCGGTAGTCAAGTGTTCAGTTTAGACATAGATCGCTCAAATTGGAAGTTGAATCTAAAAGGAAAACCAGGATATCTGCTAGGATATAATGAAAATGTAAAAGGATATAGAGAAAATGATATTAAGAGAGAAGATGTAATCTTAGTGAAGCATCTAGTGGTTATAGATGAAGGGAAATCAATAAATCCCTTTAAGCATACAAAAACAGTCAAAATCAGATTTGAGTCAGAAAATTCTGATGACTTTGAGCTTTCAACTATCCAGATTTTCTAAAAGATGATAATATTGCAGGTACAAAAATCAGACCAAGGAGGATTTAGTTGTGGAACCCCTAGTGCCTACTCCAACCGAAGCGAAAGACGTGGTGGAAATAGACTTGGAATCGAGAGATAGGGGAGAAATTTAAACTGTTCAAAAGAATCCACAAGAGCCATCCATTCCGGCATCAGAGTTTGAGGGTGGAAGGAGAAGCAGTAAAAGACTTTAAGAGAAACAAGTTAACAATAAGGTAACCAAACTGTCTCATCCTGATAAACCCCAAACTTATGGTGAGGCGATGAACTGTCATGATAGGAACCGGTGGAAGACAACCATTAATGAGGAGATGGTTTCGATTACGGCAACCGATACGTGGGGATTGGTGGACTGTCCCTCTAACAGCAAGCCAATCGGGTGTGAAATTCTGTGGTCTCCATTGACCCACAGAATGAGCAGCCTATGTAAAGCCTCTAGGATAATATTTGCCCCTTCTACTTTCCCGCTGAATAAGTGCCGCCCAGGCACACAAATATTCTGACCAATCTCACCCTTGTGAGGACAAGACTCCCCTGAGTCAAACGCAAAAAGAATCACTGAATTTGCTCACCCGAGCAGTAAGTTATGGCTGGTCAAAGATGACCTTTATAGTTACAAGCTCTCTTAGAGAGAGAGGTACCTAAATATTACTAAGTCTCGGTCTGCCTACTCACGACTACCTACTATTAAACCCTAGTCCAATAGGAACACTATAAAGTACAAGAAGGTACAATGGGCGATGTACTTATTGTACAACTATTGTACGACAAGGTCTACAAGGTGACACCTGTCATATCGGAAGCCATGGTTCCTCCTCCCATCTTCTCCGGTATCAAATAATGTGGCGCCACGTGGCACCGCGTGACGCTATATCCGTATGCCGCCGAAAAGCTCACTTCGCGTGGCGGCTTTAATGCCGGCCGTCCGATCAAAACATATTTTACACGGTTCAGATTCGCGTACATGCAGAAATTGCTCATTTTGGTTAGTCTGCTGTTAATTAGCTGTTTCGTTAATGTTTAAATATTTATGAAACCCGTCACGTGTATCGTTTCGTAACGCCTTAATGGTTAAGGCGTTAGTCTATTAAGAACCTAGAGATCACAGGTTCAAATCAGACCTATGGATCATTTTAGCCAAAATACCCTTAACTGCAAAAATTGCCACTTTCTAAATATGGCGGCAGCCATGGCGCGCCTTTGATCCTTACTCTCTTTCTTTAAAACAAAACTAAAATAGGGAAGTGAACTATTAATTACCTCTTTTCAACAGGGTGTAAGTGGGTGTTTAAATTGAAACTCAACCCGGATAACACCAATGAGCCCTACAAGGCTTGATTAGTGGCGAATGGATTTACCCAAAAAGAGTGAATTGACTACAAGGGGACATTTGCCCTAGCGGTCATGTTCCCTTCCGTCCGGATACTTCTCAGTTTGGCAGGAGCAAAAAGACATGCAAGTAGATCAAATAGACATCAAGACGACCTTCCTACATGGAGAGTAACAAGAGGAGATCTTTATGCGACAACCCGAAGGATTTGTTGAGCAAGGGGAGGAGAGCAAGGTTTGCCGATTGATCAAATCTTTGTATGGGTTGAAACAGGCGCCCCGGCAATAGGAGAAGAAGCTAGATGAGTTTCTTATAGGTTTGGGATACATTCAAATCAGCTCTGATCACTCAATTTATTTGTTTGAAGATGAGGAATGAATTATTTTTAATGCAATTTATCTTGATGATTTGCTTGTTTTAAGTAAATCTACAGATAAAATTAATAAGATGAAAACGGATCTAAAAGGTAGATTCGAGATGAAGGATATGGGCGAAGCAAGGTACATTTTAGGAATTCACGTAAAGAGAGACTAAGATAGAAAGAAATTTACATTAACTCAAAAGGAAGCTATTGGAATCATGTTAGAAAGATTCCAAATGGACAAGGCTAATAGTTGTACCACTCCAACGGAACTAAAGAAGGGAAGTGAGGGAGTGTGCAAGGAGGAATGATAATCTTAGACGATCAGATGAGTCCAAAGGAGAGAGAGTTTATGAAGTCTATCCCTTATACACAGGTCATAGGAAGTTTAAACTATTTTATGAACTGTAGAAGGCCGGACATAGTGGCACCAGTAGGAGTCCTCAGTAGGAATCTTAACGATCCTATGAAGAGAGATTGGGAGGCAGCCAAGAGAGCCATGATATATCAGGTAGGAACCGGAGAGTTATAGTTGTATTTGGGAGGGGAGCACACTGACATCATTACTTGGAGTGATGCCAGTTATGGGGATGCATCTATGAGAAGATGCAATTCTAGGTATGTGTTGCGTGTGGGGGAAGGTGCATGCAGTTGGAGCAGTAAGCAACAAAAGGTGGTTGCTCAATCTACTATGGAGGCTCAGTATATGGCCTCTTGTTCGTTTGTGAAAGAGTAGATGTGGGTCAAATCCTTGTTGCAAGAATTGGGGTATATGAAAGAGGGAGTGCATGAAATTTTTTGTGATAATCAAGCTGCCATGGCTTTTTCAGCCAATCCAAAACATCACTTCAAGGCTAAGCATATGGACATAAGCTTGAGCTTCGTGAGGGAAAAGGTTAAAAATAAAATTGTAAATTTTGTGTATAAATCCGATGAAGAAATGGTGGCTGACATGATGACCAAACTTGTGCCCTCTCCCAAGCTAAAATATTGTTGGGAAAAATGTGGATTAAAAGAAAAGTTAATATTAGACTAGAAAATAATGGGAGTGTTGAAATAACTAGTTTTCGGGTATTTTTTAGGTCTGAATATATTAGCGGGAACAAATAAGAAAAATGCAAGCAGCTTGCCTCCATCTCTTCTTTCTTGCCCCCATACTTTTTGTAGTCACTGAAGGAGAGAGAGAGAGTGATGGAGCCGTGGCTACCTCAGCTCCATAGGCAGGACTAAAAAGTGACTTAAGTCACTCTCAACAAAAGGTTGAGTCTGGCAGGACTCGAACCTCCGACCGACTGAGCGCGGCGTAGCCGTTAGCTCTAACCAGTCGGCCGTAGAAATCCGTTAGGATATATAGGGTTCGATATGTATTTAAACTATTGTATGTTACTGAAACCCATTAACTAAAATATGTACGAAGGAACATAGAACTAGTTAAAGTTTAGTGCGGACGTCATTTCGCACGAAACAAATGAATCAAACATTGTTTCGACGGCCGACATTTTAATGTCAGATTTAATCCGACGGCACACATCACTGTCGAGATCGCGAAATGGTCACTTTGGCGTTTATGGACGTGGCATGATCTGGCGCCATGTGGAGGGACAACATTTGGTCGCAAGAATTCCGGGGAACATACGGACGAGTGGAAGGGTGACATGCGTCCACTCAGTGGCCTAGTTGTACACAGGCCGCACAGAAAGGACATTGGATGTAGTACCTTTTTGAACTGAGCAATTTTCGCGCTATGGACAAACGGTGAGAGCGGTGAGAGGATGCGGCGCACGCGTCCACGTCCCTCCCCTTTCATTCTGTTTTACGATCTTAAAAGTGGTGTTCAGAAAGTGTTATGTGATAATTAGGCAGCCATTGCCATTTCTGCCAATCGTAAACACCACTTTCAAGCCTAACATATGGACATTAGACTTAGTTTTGTTAGGGAGAAGGTAGAAGACAAAATTTTGAGTAAAGACCAGATAGTGAAATGGTAGCAGATATGACAACCAAACTTGTGCCTTCCCCAAAGCTAATTTTTCTGCATGAAGAAGTGTGGTCTTGAATTGAAGAGTGACTAGAAAATAAAGGGAGTGTAGAAATTAAAGGTTCTTTTAATATTTTCTAGATTTTCTTGAAAAGAGGTAATCAATAGTTTACTTCTCTATTTTAGTTGGACTCAAGAGAGAGAGAGAGAGAGAGCATCAAAGATATGCCATGGCTGTCGCCTTATTAAAAAGTGGCAGACTGAAGTAGAGGGGATTTTACCAAAATATTGCAATAGAACGGATTTGAACCTCATACCTACGGGCTAGTATAGCCGAAATCCTAAACCATTAAGTCGTCACAAAACGATACACTTGTTAAGTTTGATTCGTATTTAACTTTTGACGTTGGTTAAAATCATACCAAATTGACGAAGAGGCACATATGAAACAATTCATGCACGAACCTAATCTAAACCGTGTAAATTAATTTGATCGGACGGCCGTCGTTGCACCGCCACTCGGAATGAGATTTTGGCGGCCTTTGGACATAGCGTTACGCAATGCCACGTGGCGCTATATTGTTGGATGCCGGGGAAGATGGGAGGAGGAACCATGGCTCCCGATTCGGCAGGTGTCACGTTGAAATCCATGTCGTACAATGGTTCTACAATAAGTACATTAGCCACTGTACTTTTTTGTACTATATAGTGTTCATATTGGACTAGAGTTTAGTAGTAGGTATACGTGAGTAGGCAAAACTTAAGCAAATTTAGTTACCTTGCTCTAAGAGAGCTTGTAAATATAAAGGTTATCTTTGACCTGTCATAACTTACTGCTCAAGGGAGCAAATTCATAGATTTCATAGATTCATAGATTTCATAGATTCATAGATTTCATAGATTTTTTTTTGCTGTTGACTCAGGAGAGTCTTGTCTTCACAAGGTTGAAGGCAGGCAATTTTTTTTGTCTGCCAAGGTGGCAGTTATTCTTGTTGAAACACAAAGGGGTCAGGGTAATCTTAGGAGCTTCGTGTGACCTGCTCATTTTGAGGACCTATGGAGGTCTTAGAATTGCATGCGTGACATCATAGACGTCCAGCCTTCCAGCCGTGGCTGTACAACTTGCCTTTGCGTAAACCTCTCATGTCTGCCCGCCATGACAGATTTTTCACCTTTACATGAAATGACATTGCACCATCGAGACCCGTTTCAAAAATAATTGTACATGGTGCATGCGGACAAAAACGAACAACCTTGTATTTTTTTCAGCGATAATTCTTTTAAAAAACTTTTCACTCGTTGGAATATGTTTTCCTATTTGTGTAAACCGTTCTACTTTGTTTAAAACACATTGCCGATGTGGTTTATGATAAATTTGAAGATGATGTGACAGTGGGTTGAAAAAACAGAAGACGACAAATTTTCGTACATCCTAATTTCGATCATGACGCAAATTGTACTCTACAAAATTGCTATTTCTTCGTACGGTTGCAACTTAGGGTACAGCCCCATGTGGCTAAGTCCGGGTTTTTTCCTGTTGTTTTCTTTTAAAACTTAGGGCCTTACTGCCTAAGTTTCGATGGTAGGAAGAAATCGCAAATTTGTAGAGTACAATTTGCGTCATTATCGAACTTATGATGTACCAAAATTTGTCATCTTGTGCTTTTTCGACCCACTGTCACGTCATCTTCAAACTTATCATAAAACATATCGGCAATGTGTTTTAAGCTAAGTAAAATCGTTTACACCAATAGGAAAATATATTCTCACGTGAGAAAAGTTTTCAAAAGTTTTTGACGATTGAAAAATATACAGGGCTGGTTGTTTTTGTCCGCATGCATCTTGTACAGTTTTTTTTTGCAGGGGTCTTGATGGTGTAGTGTCATTTGATGTAAAGGTGAAAAATTTGTGAAGGTGAAAAATCTGCGAAGTCATGGCGGCGCGATAGGAGAGGTTTACGCAAACGCATGACGTACAACTACGGTTGTAAGGCTGTACGTCGACGATATCACGGAATGACATGCAACACAGTAAATCGTTTCAAATATTACGATGATTCTTGCGACGCTTTACAAAGTTTCAAAAAATACGGTGCAGCAAGACATATTGTAGACGTTGATAACCATCACGGGCATTGTCGACATATACAATCATTACAAACTTAAGTAACAATTTCAAGTAAACACATACAGACACATGAAATCCCGATCAGCCGGATCCGCGTTAAAATACAAAGTAAGTTTGCTAAGTTACAAGTATATGGGGCCATATCCTTAGGCAGTACGGCGCTAAGTTTTAAAGAAAAACGACAGAAAAAAAAACCCGTCCTTAGCCACATGGGGCTGTAGCCTAAGGATTGCAACTTTGATGCAAAAAAAAAGGAAAAAACTAACCGTTGACTTTATTGACGGAAGGTTGTTTCTATTCGTAAATGACACCATTCGATGACGTAAGGGGAAGTTGATTCCCGCGCGCCTTTCAAAATGTCTATATAAGGTAAAAAATTTAAATCGCTTCTTAAAATGTGGAAACCTCGCGCATGAAATCGCATACATCCACAGCATAAAATGTTCCCTAAAAAGCGGGAACTCGCAACCGAAAATTGTTGCTTTATAACAAAAGCTCGTTTCCAACAATTTTTGAGTGGGGATTGGGAGTCACTGCAAAGGGAGCACACGGATCGTGTAATAGGTCTTTCCATGTCACCTCCCAAGCGTCATGCCCAGTTACCAGGCTCCACGGCGAGACTACATCGGGCTGTCTATCTTTGTCGTTCTGGAGAGTTCTCTCGAGCTGCTCGTGCTCTTCGACCTTTCACCCCGTCTCCGTCTTCAGAGGCAGCTGTTGAAGCTTTGCGTTTGCTCCATCCTCCTGCCCGTGAAGTGTTCCTTCATTACGTCGAGGTGCATGATCCACTGGAGTCTTTCAACTTAGAGCGAGAAGCTTTTACAAAAGCTTTGATTCAGTCTCCTCATCTTTTAGATAGAGGCCCATCTGGCATGGTTTTCGAGCTCTTGGGAGATGTATTTCGTCTTGAAACTCCCTCTCAAGCTTTTGACCTTCTTTTTAAGGTGGCTTCAAGGTGGCTCGGGGGCACGTCCCTCAACATGTTAAACCTCTTCTCTCCGCGGCACGTCTTGTTGCTGTTTCGAAACATGTCAGCGGCATTCGCCCTATTGCTATTGGAGAAGTTTTGTACCGTTTGGTGGCTCGTGCGATGTGAATTCAACTTTAAGGGGCCTTCCATGACCATTTTACATTGCACCAATTTGGAGTTGCTACTAAGGGGGGTTGTGAGGCAATTGTTCATGGCCTTTGTGCTCTTCTAGATCTCCATCCAGATTGGGTGGTCCTTCAAGTGGATGTTGCCAACGTATTTAACATAGTCAACCGTAATGCTATATTTCGGGAATTAACGCATGCTCCATCGCCGATTAATCAAATTTCCCCTTTTGTGCGTGCCTTTTATTCTCCTCCAAGCTCCCTCATCTTTGCTCTAGGCGGTCCGTTTGGTGATGGTGCCACCTTAGAATCTGCGACTGACACTCGCCAGGGTGATCCTTTGGGGCACCCCTTTTTGCATTGGCTCACTTTCAAGCATTCCGTGACTCTGCTGCAGCTTTTCGTGGTTGTTTATTCCCTTCGATTGCGGATGATACACATATTGTCGGGCCTCGAGACCAAGTTTTATCTGCCTTCACCCATTTTGAAGAGCAACTTTGTAAGATCGGTTTATTAGTTAAGCCATCTAAATCTGTGGTGTGGTGCCTGCAAGGCTTACCTTCGAACTACCGCGTCCCTTTGGGTTTTCTAATTTTGTCTTCGACGGAAGGAATTTAAGCTTTAGGATCCCCTATTTGAACCCCATCCTTTGTTAACCAAGCTGTTACTGATGCTTTGTTGGAGAACCTCTCGCACTCTGATGACCTTCCTAAGCTCTCCGACTCCCAAGTGGCTTTCGCAATCCTCACCCGTTGTTTTTCTCAACGTCGTTATATCTCGTCCGGATAGTCCCACGAACGGCTCCGTTTTTGTCTTCTCGGAAAGACTTTGACATCAAACGTTTTAGCGTGCTCCACTACCTCGTTGGGCATGGGATTTTTGATCGGCCGGAGGGCTCGTTTGCCCGCCAACAAACTAGTCTCCCTATTTCGAATGGCGGCTTAGGTTTGATTCTTGTGGCTAGCGTTGCTCCGGTGGCCTATTTGGGTAGTTCGGCTTTGGTGGCACCTTCCATCACCTCTCGATTTATCGTTGATGACGTTCCAATTCTGGCCCAGGTGGTCCCTAAGGTGGAGGAAAACCTTTTTCCGTTTCATGAGGCTCTTCTCTCTACGCGTGCACTCCTCCCGCCTGATGCACGAAATCCTGCCTGATGCACGAAATCAGGTTCCACCTTTTCAAACTCTTATTATCGGCAACACCTTTCATCTCCAACAGCGCATAACTGAGCAATTGTCAGTTGCTGAATTCCATAACCTTTTAAACGCGTTACCTTTTGCTCAATCGCGTGCTCGACCCGGCGGACAAATTTGTGCCATTTGCTGCAGAAATTTTCAGTACTTTGGACAAGTCTTTTGATGATTTCCTTCGTAACTGTGCAAAGAAAACATTTGAAACCCGGGGTTCCGGGAGCCCTCCCTCGAGCCTTCTCGTTGCGTTTTACCGTCAACGTGTATCAGTAGCTCTTCAACGAGCGCAAGCCGCGGCCCTCTTACGGCGGAGCACGGTGGCGGATGACAGGGGCGGCCTCCCGGATCTTCCACGAAGGGATCCAATCCACATCCACGACCTTCGGGGGTGTGGAGTTTAGTTTGTTAGGGTTTTGTAGTCAATTTGTAGTGTCATCTTTAGTAAATTTGCTTCGTTTTGGGAGTTATTCTAGTTAGATTTGGTGTCTTCACATGTTTTCTTTCCCTTAGTTTCCTTTGGCTAATTTTTAGCATCAAACGCTTTTTCCCTTTATTTTTTGAAACCCTTTGTACCTTGATGGTTTTTTCCATCGCACTTTTGAAAATAAAAGTTTACACTTTTCTTTACAACCAAAGACTTCATAGACGAGTTTGTCGTATACGTGACACGTGGCTGTACAGATTTTACGTATACATGTGCGTACACTTGTATTGGCTGTACGAATACATGATGTTATAAATTTATAAAATAATATATGGAAAGATGTTGCGTAGCTCCCTAACTCCCTAAGTCCATATCGATGTATCCGTTACAATATTGCGCATAACATCATCCATCATAAGTCGCACTTTACTTTTCCTCCCATCGCACCTAAAAATAGTTTTCTTTAGTACGCTCAATTACATTTCTCCAGATATACCGTTCCGCATCGACCAAGAAGTACTGCCGTAAAGTCCTGGAAGTCTCCCAAAAACCCGCCTGCCATCCGATTTTGACCGATATTTCGGCTTTGCATTCCACCGGTCCGGCTACCAACTCCAGAGGTCGCAAAAGTCAAAATTTCCGATACCCGAATCCGACTTTTTTTTTTTCAAAATCTGATCACCCAAAATCTGCCCGCGTTATGTCACGCTCCTGAATTGTTACCCGTTACCCGATATGTGTTTACGAAAAAAAAAATTAACCGAAACTTGATTTCTGGCGACTACCTGTACCCGCCCGTACCCGAATAAGTACAAAATTTATGGTACATCTCTCTTATAAAGTACAATAATGCTGTATAGTATGGACAATACTGTACTGTACAGTACTGTAGTGGAACGTACCTATGAAACCTTCATTTTTTTAGTTTTTTCCTTACCCCAACCGTACCCGAATTTGTTTTTTTTTTTTAATCACCCAGCCAAATCCGGCCGGCACCCAAAATTTGGCACCCGGGCGGGCGGGTACCGATCGGGTACGGATTCGGGTACCCGATTGCGACCGCTGACCATCTCTATTAGTGAGATAGGTAAGTTGGGAATACTGTTTTGATACTGAAAATGGTACCAGTAAAAAAACAATGCCTCATTTTTTTGGCTCCGTACATCGGGCTGACACTACAAGAAAATACTACTGCACTTGAGAACTCGCTAACGGCACTCTTCGCTATAACTATATCGACACTTAGGGTGAAAATTCTCAATTTTTGTACCAGGGTTCTTCAAAAACCTCGTTTTTGGGCAACAACGATCCTCCTCGTCAGGATTTGTTCTTTTTTTTTCCACCAATCCTCCTAAGTCGAAGGGAGTATCAAATGTCACTTCTTTTGCACTCTAAGACTAGCTCTAAGACTAGCTCTAAGACTAGTTCCTTGCTTTTGTTATTTTTTACGTTTTTCTGTATTTTTTGCTTCAGCTTAACATAAACTAGTTACATACAAAGGTCCCTTTTATCATTTTAAGGGCCCCGGTTCCTTTCTAATTTACGTCCAAAATACTTTAGTTTATTGAATTTGTTCTACACTTGATGGTTTCGCCCACAGTTCATAAAGAGCTCTTTTATAATGTAAGGGGCTCCAACCTTTTTTTTTTCTTTTCTTTATATGGTAATTTCGCCAGAATACAATACAAAATACTAGTGTTGTGTATCGGTTAAAAATTTATCGTGATAACACCGATACCGATAGTTATCGGTTATCGAACGGTCAGAGGACCCGATATCGGTCCGAGACCAACAAATTCCATATCGGCGATAACTTAATAACTATATAGTATGCATACAATAGTACTTTATAACATACAGTATTATATTATTGACTCTGTATAGCGTGGCATGCCACGTGTAATAATCTTTTCCGTAGCTGTTTAACTGAAGTTTATTACGGACAGCGCAGCACATTAACGTTGACAAATTTAAAACAATACTTTAAAGTTCTAAATCTATAGTACCGAAACGAAATAAATAAATTACATTGTAAATTTATGAATCCGATTTTTTCGAAAAAAAGGGTCTGAAAAAAACGGTCTGAAAAAAAAAATATAAAAACGGTCCAAAAAACGGTCGGAAGAAATGTTGTTAAAAAACGGTATTAAAAAAACAGTCAGAAGAGCGGTCTAAAAAAAACGGTGAAAAGAACGAACTGAAAATCTGG
>JBBHKE010000033.1:0-10610 GCA_037447655.1 Zygnema cylindricum | reverse complement strand
TGATAGAGACTTCGTGTGTTAGCTTGTCTTGTGTGGTTTGGCCTTCCATTTGACGCACTTCGATTAGGCCGTTCCGTTCTTTCCTAGTCGTAATCGAGGGTTTTCTCTTCGTTTATGCCCACGGATTGGGATAACTTACGTTATCAATCCGGATCTACCCGCGGCGGGACAATTTTCCGTCCACCGCAGTTAGATCTTTCTAGTTTTTCCGAGCCTACGAACGCACCAATTTCGGTTGCGACTTCTAGATCTCCGTCAGTTCGGTCAGTATTGACCACAGTCTCACCATTATCCTCGGTTTCCTCTAGGTCATACCTAGATAAAACCGAAGAAGGGTTTTCAGAGGAAATCTTTTCTCATCCTCTTACATTTCAATTTCCGGTTAGTCCAAATTTGGAACAACCAGTGTATCCTCCTTTTGACGACATGGCTTCCTCCGTAGAGGGATCTATGGGCAGGATGCAATTTTGTTTTTCGGGATTGAAGGATACCATGTCCTTATCTTATTTCCGCATGCTTTATGACACAAAATTGAGGGACTTAGCCTTCCAATATCAAGACCGGTTCGACCTTAGGGTCGCTTTCTCTCTCCTCGGTCGATACCTTCGCGGTTCGGCTCTCACTTTATACACACGGAAGTATGAGAGTATCTGTCAGATGACGGATCACTCTCCACCCCTCGCACGACTCCCAACAGTTCCCCGCCAGGTAGAAATTCCCTACCAGGCTGTTGTTCCCGCAATATTGGACGTTAATGGGGATGAGCTATACCCAGCCATCCCTAAAAGTCCTCAACAGTATACTGTGGCTTCCCATACGGCTGTTCCAGCTAGACCGAGAGGATTAATTCTTTTACGTGACGTTATCAGTCATTTTCAATCTCTTCCAAGAAGAATACCGGATGGAGAATCCAGATCAAGATAAGGAGTTGACGAACTTCAAACGCAAGCCGGATGAGACTCCCCCCGCTTTATGAGCTCGAATGGAAAACCTTCGAGAATCTTTGTCGGACCTCATGTCCGATGCGGAGGCTGTCCAAAAATCTGTGGGACAGTTACCTCCTCAATCAAAAATATTCTTTCAGACTCATCTCAGTCAAACATACGGACTGAAATTTTTCTTTGAGCAAGCGGCGGAATAGTCAGCTAAGTATGAGATGCAATCGTCGTCATGAGAAATCCAAATCCCAAGAGGAGCAATTTGACGAATCCCCACCACCTCTGAAGAACTCGTGGCCTCCTAATAGACCTCAAAAGACATCGGCCATGGGAAACGCGCCATTTAATTTAAGAGACCGATTTTGTTTCCGATGTGGAAACACGGGGCATGATGCCCATATGTGCCAAGATAAGTCCGCCATATGCACCCATTGCCAGCAAAAACGACATTACATCCATTGATGCCATGTTAAGGACCCCAACTTCTCTTATCAAAATCAGATTCAGAACGGGGGAATTCCTATTTGTTCAGCAAATCCGGTCACTCCTCCTACGGAGACCGAGAAAGAGGTGACTCCGCCTAAGTTCTCTCAACGAGAGAGGGAAAAGGCGGAGCTGCATGTCATGATGGCTGCCATGATGAAGGAGAAATTTGCTCCCTTCTTGGCCGAAATGAAACCTCAATTCACGGGGATGGCGAGAACAATCGTCCACATGCCATCGTTGGCCGGCCGAATCCTCCGGGATTCTACCATCCAACAACGGGCAGCTACTTTCGATAAAGGCTTGCCTGATCATAATCAGGACGGTAAATTACAGAATTCCCAAATTCCACTTTCGTTTGAGAAAGAACCTCTCTCTCCTCTACTAGACACGACTTCCTCCATTATGGCCGAAGCTCTTACCATTCTCGATAGCACCATACATGATGCATATCGAGTCAAAGAACGACTAAGCATCCTTTCTGCCATGATAGATGACGTTGAAGCCTCTCCTCTTGTTAATGAGGTTTTCAAAGCCTCTCCTGTGGTTAACAAAGTCGCTGCAGCCGCGGCTTTGAGGGCGTTGTAGCTGAACCGTGGTCTTTCGGTTAATCAGTCGGTTACCGCGAATGAGCATATTAACCTTGATCCTCATATCAGTTTCTTAGACAACTCTCAAAATTCCTTCTCCGTTATTGTTGTTTCTCCTTCTCTCCCTCTCATGGACACCGGAGCCAAACCCGTGATCCTCGGATCCAGATTCGCGCTCAAGTTTGGTCTGACCGCAAACAAGCTCCAAGCCACGGCGACACGACTTCTCACTTCAGCCGGTACCACATAGCCGGTGCTTGGAATCACCATGGACCCGCTCATCTTCCTATTCCAAAACAGAACTGAGAGCGAGTCTGTGGAATTTTATGTGCGAGCATTGGTCACCAAATGCGATGATTACAAATGCTTACTGGGACAGGATGTTATCTTTCTAATCGGTGGAGGAGTAGATATGCATGATCAAACTTTCTCCTATCGACCCTCTAACTTTACGGAACACAAAATATGCCTTCCTCTTGTCTATGGCCCCAAAACGGTTGCCCACTATATCGCATTACCAGATACCTCTTCATTGCCAGATGTTTTCAGTGAGCTCGCTCTTCTTCTTGACTCGCGTCATCTCTCGGTTACTTTTGACACTGATGTCTCTCCAAACATTCTCCATGTAATGGACATTGATACTAATGGGATGATGTTGAGTGTGAAGAGGGTGTATATATGTACAAGTGGTGATTAGGGGTTCCACGTGGAGTGCCTTGCCCATCCATTATCTTTAATCCCAGCCGACCATTGTTGCCTCCATGGCTGGCCCATTCTCTTGGTTGTGTTGGCCAGCTCCTCTCCAGGCTAAGGAGTTGGGGGGGGAATTATTGGGTCCATCTCACTTGAAGGGAGTATTCTTTCTTTTTCCCTATGCTTTATTCGCATTTATTCTTGTGCACGATGTATATATCCATTTTTCCATTTTCATTCATTGTTGATATAGGGTGCGGTTGGGATGCATAGTTCAGCGCTTCTCACTTATCTGCGCAATCTATTAATCTGCGATCATATCGGTGGCAGTGTATGATTCAGGCGCACACGCTGATATTCGACGCTACTCGTACGATTTTATGCATGCACGCACGATTTCGGCACGCACTCATGGTTTGCAGTCGCACGCTTGAGTTTCGTATGTTCATTATTATCATATCGTCAATTCACTTAGTTGTGGCGTGTACGCAATTCGCGTGCACGTTTCGTTTGGATATATTCTAATTTCGAGCGATATGTGAAATTCTGTGACCTCCATTGGTCCACAAAATGTCCAGCTTATATGAAGCCTCTAGGATAATATTTGCAGTTTTGACTTTGGCAATGAATAAGTGCCACCCTGACACACAAAAACTCTGACGGACTACACCCCTGTGTAGCCTGGACTCCCTTGAGTCCGCAGCAAAAAGAATCACTGAATTTGCTCACCTGAGCATTAAGTTATGGCTGTTCAAAGACATCATATTTGTACAGATGGCCTCTGAAGAGAGGACTTTTTCCAAATTTTGTCTAAGTCCTGAAAAACTCCTAATAGCTACTCTAAACCAATCAGCGTGAAGTATCCTAATTAGTCTACATATAAAGTACAGCAGCCGCCGTACTTTATGTACGGAAATATTCGGCACCATTCCTGGTCTGCCACGTGGCAAAAATAGGTCAATAGCATTCTGTCCCTTTTCTCTTCCGGCATCCTATAAGATGATGCCACGTGTCATTTCCTTCCATTTCGCCGAACTTCTCCCAGATAGTCGTTGCGGCATACCGGCACTCACGCGTGCCGTCCGTTCTTTTCACGGTGATCAATTTCAGCCGTTCGATGTGACGGCGCGCCGAATAAATGTTGACCGTTGAATTTCACCGGTCAAATTTCCGTGTTGACCGTTGAATTTCGACAGTCAACATTCCGTGTTGACTGTTTAAATTTTCTTCTTGCTTCGCGAGCCGTCGATCGCGACATTTAATTTCGTCCGTCGAAATCAAATGTCTGTTTGATTTATTTCGTGCGGTACTGCATTTCGTGCGGTACCACACGTTCTATATTTCGTTTCATTTCGTAAGTCGCTAAAAGGAAAAAGTCGCCATGTATATTTTATATAGTTATCAAACATACTATATGCAACGAATCATCAAGACGTAACGGATAAAGCGGACGCCTATTCCGTATGGCCCATGTCAAGAGGTTTCAGGATCAAATCCTGGCTGTGTTAATAAAACTTTTGCAGGAGCTTTGGCTTCTGTATATCTTCTCATCTGTCTAAGGTAGCCATGGCTGCCTGTCAATTCTCACTGACTACGACAAGTATGAGAACTGCAAGACTAAACAAAAAGGTAGAATACAAATATCACTTTTCAACAATATGTTTCATTTCGTGCTTAGGTATGTGATTTCGAAAGTATAGACGTGAAATATCGTTTGGGTGACGTAGCGCGATTTCCGGGGGTATTTCGTGCGATATGTTTCGTTTCGTGCGATATGTTTCGTTTTGTGCGTATGCACGCGATTTTGGATTATAGACGTGGAGTACCGTTTGGAGGCGAATCGCGATTTCCGGGTGATGCTTCGATACACCTTATTTATTTAAGTCGCGAACCCATGTAGGTTCGCGCGTACATGTAGTTACAGAGGGTTTTTACTAGTGTTTTGTATCGGTAAGGATTTGTCGATAACTGATATGGACATTTTTTCGGGTACCCGATAATCGATATATTGCTATGATATATCGTTATTGGTGTTATCGCCGATTAATAACCGATATTTATCGGTATTTATCGGCGATAACACCGATATCGATAACTATCGGCGATATATGTACGGACCGTACACATAAATATACGGTCAGGCTCCTCTACGGTACTGTATCAACCGCCAATGAGTTTTTTCAAATGATTACCGGGCAGCTTCAGTATCCTTTTTTGTTTTTCTTGCTGCAAAAAAACGCCAGAAATTAGCAGGTCCGTCCGATTTTCGTTCATGTTACATATGTGTGTTTGACACGAGGAACAAGAACAATTTTCCTCAACTTCACAAACATTCTGATTTGGAAAATCTTGAAATTTTTTGACATAATTTTTTTACGTCCATTCTAATCTGACGGCAACATCTTGACTGTTTGTTAAGATCCATACATTATTTACTCAACTGTACGATTTTGGTACGAATTCAAAAAACGATGTACCTTTCACATCCGACGCCATGGCTTTGTCCCTTTCTTCCTTGGGATCCAGTGGAGACCTGCCACGTGTCAATCTGTCGGCTATTTTGGCATAAGCCGCCAAAAGAGCCATTCCGGGATGTCGGCGCTCACTTTGACCGTCCGCTCGTATACTTTCATTCCAAGTCGTCTGTTCGATTCCTGCGGCGCGCAGAATGTTATTTTGCGTCCGTTGTACTTTGTGTCCGCCGTCCTTTTCCCGTTCCATGTTCACTAGTTTGTCGGTACAATTGCGTACGTCGCCGTAAAATTAGTGTTCAGTTAACCGGCCAATGCTAACGTGCTGTGTTCCCAGTAATATTTTTTAGCTAAATAGTTACGTAACAGATTCGTATACGTGGCATGCAACCCTATATAATGTAAATAGTACAATACAGTATATAATAAGGTACTATAGAATGCGTACTATATATTTCTAAAGTTATCGCCGATATGGAATTTGTTGGTCTCGGACCGATATATCGGGACCTCCGACCATTCGATAACCGATAACTATCGCTATCGGTGTTATCGCGATAAGTTTTTTACCGATACACAACACTAGTTTTTACCCTCGGACAGTGTGTTTTGTTGGGCGTACGGCAGACGATGTTGGCTGCCTATTGGCCAATATCTTAATTAAGTTTCATGCGTGTAAAGTAGGCTAGACGTAGGCTAGTTTCGCTTAGGCCTACATAGCTCCTACTTAGGCTAATTCTCAGACTTAGATAATTTTAGCTTTTGGACAAAAAATTTCTCTTGGCGGTTGAGCTTCTCTCTTGCGCTCTCTCACCGATTGCTCACGTTTCTCTCTCTTATTGCTAGCTAGCTGTAGAGACTAGATAGACTAAGACTATTCATTGTTTTATTTTTGCCCACGCTCTTTAACCCACACGGCTCAAAGCCAAATCCAGAAGGTTTCCCTCCAACTTGTGTTATTTTTTGGGAAGTGGTGGAGTGAAGTTCGTGTGGAGAGGCATCCAGATCCAGCTGCGCCTTCTACGGGCAGCGGAACGGTTTGGAGAGTTTGTGTTTGTTTTGCTTGTATTTCGGTTGGGAGTGGGAAAATGCATTTTGGCCGGATTTTGGGAATTTTCTTTGTTTGGTTGAAATTGTTTATTTGCTTTGCTGCCTCTTTGAGATAACTCTTGTAGAGAATACGATACAGACCTGAGAGCCTAGTGGCTACCTCGTGGCTTAGTATAAATTATTGGGTCCATCTCACTCCAAGGGAATATTCTTTCTTTTTCCCTATGTCATATTCACATATATTCTTTTGCATGATGTTTATCCATTTTTCCCTTTTCATTCATTTTTCGTTTGCATATATGGTTGTGAGCATGACTTGGCTGGTTAGGATGCATAGTTCACCTTGCTTCTCACCTATGCACGACATCTTTATTCCTGCCCGCTGCTATGACTACTCATTCAATATCCCCCTCCCCCTCCCCCTCCCCCTCCCCCTCCCCCTCCCCCTCCCCCTCCCCCTCTCCCTTTCCCTCTCCCTCTCCCCCTCCCTCTCCCTCTCCTCCCTCTCCAAGAGGACAGCCAAAATCCTAAGCTCTTAAGATATTAAGATCATGGACGAAAACCCAACCCTTGTATGTGAAAAGTAAAGGAAAAAAAGTTGTAGAAAGGTACTTGAAGAGAGGTTGTCGAGGGAAACAAACTTTGACAATCGCTTGTGTGATGAGCTCAACTACTATATTTCTTAAAGAGTTATGCTACCAACCCTGGTCATTAAATACTTTGGACACCAAAAACACTCTAAATGTGTGGTAATGTTCGCGTTTAATGCCAAGTTGATATCATTCTCTATCGTGTAAATTAGGCGTCACTTGATTATTTCAACACTTGTTGTCCTACTACATTACTGCAATCTCTGCATGTCATACAAGTTTCTCTAATTCACAGACTTGTTGATATCAGGCAAACTATTACACCAGACTTTACGAATCGGCACTGGTTTAAAATTGGTTTTTCTTTTGAGAGACAAAATATGCAAGCTGCATAATTGCAAATACTCATTTAATTTTTATTTGATATGTTATGTTATGTAAATCTAACCTCTCTAATGATTGGTGAGCCTATGACCTGTGAATCCAGATCTTCTACTGTAAATATTACTCGAGATGATTGAAATTGAAGTTTATAGCTAATTTAAGCCACATGCAACAAATTAGATTACGAAAGTGAGTTACGAGATTAAAACTAGTAAGTAGAATAACTTTGCACAAATGATTTACCAACAGTAATATAGATATTGCCAGTGCACAAGATACACAAAATGGAAAAACATGTGATTATATAATAGTCATATTGTGGGTTAATGATTTTCAATAACAACATTGTTGTTGAACTTGTTCGCTTTTGACAAATTTGCTTTGACATCTAACCGAAACGCCACCTCGTACTGCAAAACTATGATCATGTATCCATACACAAGTTAATCTCTACACAATTTAATCTGTGCATACTAAGTTGTTAATGATTGACACCAAGGTAAGAAACACTACGATAAGTACACTATTTCTTTTAGTGCTACTACTCATATAACAAAATGCTAAAAATACCATTTGACCAAAAAGTAGAAAGGTACAAACTGACACATGTATGATGGAATGTTAACCATCCCGGCACAGAATTGTACATGACGCGACATACTGTGTCACTAAACAGGTTGCCGCGTGGACGGTCAAAATGAATTTCCCAAGTTCAAAGACGTACTTTTCTGCATCATACGTATGACTTAAAACTCGTTGATTTTCAAACACATAGAAGACATCTAAAAATCGGCTAGAATTGCCTTTTTTAAAGTGTTGAATCATTATTATGAGTAGCTACATTGTTTTAACCATCACAAAAAACGCTGAAAAGCTCGAAAAAAACCCATAAAAATCCTTGAAGACCTTTAACAACCTAAAAAAACAACACTTACGTCTGCTTTTTAAGTATGCTAACATTATGATCTACTTTTTTCGGTTTTAAGTCCTCAATTTCGTCTCCGTATGCTGTTGTTCGGTCAATAAGTACTCTCGTTTGTTTATGGAAACCGATCAAGGCATCAAATAAAGGTATATCAACACCATCTTCTCCAATGGGTTCGCTGTAAAAGCAATGATAGAAAATACGAATTATTTAACACCGATATTAGAATCTCACAACTTTAAAATGAGAAGAAGCTCTATGTGCAAATCTCGTGGACCAAATTAAGATATCAATGGTAGGACGTGGCAAAACATGATTCTATGTAACTGGCTTAAGTGATTCTAGAGTTGATGAGTTAATGATGAGGTTGACATGAATTGCAACATATAGAAAATGATAGTTGGGTGAGTTGTAGAATGAAGTTCATGTGAAATTAAGCTGACTTAAATAGAAGACAATTGGATTGTAAAAGTTGGGTAACTTGCAACATCAAATTGTATCAACTTGCCATTAGGTTGACTTAAATTGAAGATAATTAGATTATAAAATTGGGAAATCAGGTTTTATGTAGGCAAATAATATATCAACTGCCTAATAACTACAGAAGTGACTGGGTGACACAAAATGGCCGTTAAATTAAGCCGAAAACATAAAAATGCGCTTTTTATACAGGTATGGTATAACAACGCCAGGTGGTTTAACAGCTGGCTTGAAACTGGTTATTTGAGTAAATCAACAGAGGCAGAAAAAAATAATGAAAACAAAAGAGATACATTGTACGAGTTACAAACGTATGGTCAACATAGATATTACTCGTATGCCGATAATAGGCTATTTCTTTTTTTTTGTCGTTATATGTGGGTTACTCATTATGCGAAACAGTTATAAAAAAAAAAAATGTGGTGTGACAATTAGCATTTAACGTTCTTTTCAATGACTTTTTGAAGATTACCTGTGAAGTTGTAATTCACCAATTAGGATGACTTAAATTTAAGACGATAGGACAAAATATTATTAAGTTTAAGAATCAAATTGATTTAACATGCAACTAGGTTGACTCAAAGCGAAGATAATTGGATTATCTAAGCTGGTTAAGTTGTCAAAATTAAATTCAATTCGTTCGATTAGGTTGACTTAGAATTGAAGACACTTGGATTACAAAAGTTGTGTAAGCTGTAGAATCAAATTGGTTAAACATTTTCATCAACTGTGAGTTATTTGTTGAAACATTTCAGCAAATTCGCTAATTGCCTGTAACCTTTGTAATTTTCAAATTTATATTGTGAAAATTTTCTATCGTCGACAGAGGGCTACCATCACACCAAGGTTCAATTGTACTATCAAAACAATATTAAAAATAATTGAATAATACATCAATATGGTTTGACATTTTATAGCAGGATAGTTTCCAGATATATGACTCGTTTAAAAAATCTTGTATGTGTTTTGAATACACTTAGTTTAAGAAATAGTCTATGAGTTTTTCAAATATATGGCTAGATTAAGAAATTTGGACGTGTTTTTCAAATATACGACTTTTTCAATGGGTCAACCGACAAAAAAAATTGAAATCCAATAATAATGATAATATGTCACAACATATTTTCGTGCGTGTTTAATGAGATCTATATTGTTTTTTTTTTTATTTGGTTCGGAGGCCACACAATATAGTTGGTAAAGTTTATTCAATTGCATTTGGTTTCAAATATTTTTGTTTCTCAAAACAAATATAAAGTTGAAAAAGTACCGAAAGTTTTGTCCAACAATGGTAAACTGTCTATGAAAAAAAAAATGGCCCTTAAGAGTTACAAATCTCATTTGGCCAAAAACATTAAACAAGAGTTTAAAACAAGTGAGAAGACAACGTAAAAAAGAAAGGTCTAAAAAAAAAAGGGGGAAAAAGGAAAAAAGGGAAAAAAAGAGGATTTCCTTACCTCATGGCATTTGCAATTTCTCGAACACCCAATACACATGCGAGAAAAAGAAAATATCCCAAAATCGAGTACATAGGGGAGATAAATACGAAGGCATATGAGAGAATAAATAAATAAACGACGATAAGAAAGTTAAGCAAATGGTAATATGCTAGTGGTCTGAAAAACAACACAGAAACAATCCAACCAAAAAACATAAATGAAAAATTGATATGAAAGTTAAGTGGGTACAATGAGTCCTTTTAATTGAAAACTTTGTTGTATAGACGAAAAATTGAAAGATAGAAATTTGAAGAAGGCAAAAAAAAACCATTTATAAGCATAGCCCAAAAAACTAATTTTCAAGGTTTAACAAAAAAACAACTTTTGTTGACTAGAAATTAAGAGCGTGAAGGTTTCACAAAATGTTCCAACGATTGAGAATAGTGAAGAAAGGGATGAAGGGAGAGGATTAGAGATGGAATTGAAAAAGAAATGATAGAACTAGAGAGAGATGCGAGAGATTAAAGAAAAATGGAGAGATGGTAGATGAGGTAGAGAGGTGAGAGTGGG
>JBBHKE010000032.1:0-14538 GCA_037447655.1 Zygnema cylindricum | reverse complement strand
ATATATGTGTGTTTATAATGTACATATAAAAATATACATATGTATAATATGTATATATATGTGCCTATATATACATATATACAGTACATATATATACAAGTGGATGTATTTCACACATACTTTTTTCCTTCTTTGTACTTAATTTGAGTTTACGGATTATTTAACTTTTGACTTACATGTATTTCGTTTGTACTTAAATGTACTTTTGTATATTTGCGACTGTATGTAATTAATTTGTAATACACTTGTACTTGAACTGCATTTACTTAAACTTCTTGTTTGCATTAATAAGAAAAGTTAAAATTGTAATAGAATAATTGTTGCTTTGTTTGTTTCGTGAAAACTTTTGTGCCATTTGGGTTCAAATATTCGGGCTCAAATATTCGGGCAGGAGAAACATTTTTGAACCAATAACTGCGGTTCATATACTCTTTTGTTACGGTAACAATGCTTAATATTGAAGAATATATGACACAGCGGGTTATTATTCTTGTTAAGAAATAATTAGTATGAGAACAGATTTAGTGTTAAATATTATATTTTTCAATCCAAATTACCTGGAAGTTTGTGAACCACAAAAAGAAATGGTATTAAGAAAGGAACAATTTGTTTTATTAATGTTATTTTGTGTTGAGAGGGCAAAAGAAATCGGGACCAGAATGGTTATATTAACACTAAAAGCGATTCACGGTTTAGAATAGAAATAACCGACACATACGCAAAAAAAAGGGGAGGAGGGGGGAAAAATTCATTATCTCGAGTTCAGACCCAACATTAAAAAATGACGGCCTCTCAATTTGTTTGATTTAAGAAAACTTAAAAAAAAAACTTTAGCCAATTGGAAGATTTCAATTACATTGTATACATTTGGAAAATTAGTACAGAACTGCTAATTTGGAATTTGCATAATTTTGTGTATTTAGAAACCGATGACTAGTTTTTGTATTTATTGAAACGAAGTTAAAAAGGAACACAAAAGAAGTAGAAAGCTGAGGCAATCTTAAGGTTCTTAATTTGTAACTTTTGTACAACGTTGTTTTTTAGGAACCGGCGATGAGTCAATTCTAAAGTTTGTACTTTGGAAATTTAGTACAACATTGTGTAATTTTTGTATTTTTAGGAACCGGCTATACGTTTTTGCGTTTATCAAGACGAAGTTCAACATAGGTTTTGGAAAAAAAAATCACAAAAGAAAAGAAAAATCTGAGGCAGTGATACATTTCAAATTTAGTACGAAGTTGTGCCGTTTGGAATGTACATTGTTTAATTTAAAAATTTACGTTGTGTTTTTAGGAACCTGCGATAAGTAACGAAGTTCAACTGTCAGTTTGGTTTAAAAAAAATATGAAAGAAAAGGATAAGTTGAGCCAATTATACATTGCAAATTTAGGTCAAAATTGTGCCATTTGAAACGTAATGTGTTTAATTTGGAAATCTGCGCTGTCTTTTTAGGAACCGGCGATGAGTTTTTGCGTTTATCGAAACGAAGTACAACATACGGCGGATGAGAGGACTCAGTTTCGTCAGGATGTGAAGGCAGATCCGACTCTCCCTCGAACCAAAGCCGTGAGATGTGCCCAATGTGGTCACTCGGAAGCCGTATTTTTTCAGGTTCGTCAAATTTTTATTTTTTTTGTTTGGTTTTGGTTGTTTTGGTGTTTAGGTTCGGGTTTCAGGTTTTTGGGTTTCGGTTTTGGTTTTGGGTTTTTGTTTGGGTTTTGAGTTTTTTGGGATTTTGGGTTTTTGGTTTTTGGTTTTGGTTTTGGTTTTCTTTTTGTTTTCGTTTTGTGTTTTGGCTTTTTTTCAACGCAAAAGACGTTTTTTTTTTATTTTGGTTGGTAGTTTTCTTTTTTTTCCCTTCAGAGCGCTGTTTTTCTTTTGAGGTTTTTCAAGTTATCCGTTTTCTTTTTGTCTGTTTTGGGTTTAGTATTCTTATTCATTCAGAGGCTTTTTTTAAAAAAAATAACAAATTTCATTTTTGAAAGAATAAAAGAAAAGTAAAGAATAGGAAACAAAAACAAAAGAAAAAAACAAAAAAAAACCGTAAGTACAAAAAAGGCCACAAAAAAAATGCCATGCTTCCCTCTCTCTCTCCCCTACTCCCCCTCTCTCTCCCGCCCTCCCTCTCTCTCTCCCTCCCTCTCTCTCTCTGGTCTTCAGGCGTTGACTGTACGACCTTGGATGTGCTCGAATGCAACTATGATACGGTACCTCACAGTTCTCGAAATGAAGTTGGTCGGTGGGTGGTCTCAGCTTGTATTGATGACGCTTGGTGCGATAAAAAAACCGCAACTTGTCGGTGTGGACCAAATACTCCCTTTCCAATGAGACCACTTCCAGAACAATGTGGGACAATCAGTAAGTGAGTTCTTATCACACCGTGATGTGAAAACTGGGGAAAATCTTATTAGCATTTTGAGGAAATTTTGAGGCGTTTTCATAAGGGAATAAAAGTCAGATTATTGTTGGTATTGAAGTAGGTCAGTGGACGTGGACGCCGGATATGGAAATGGTGTCGATTCTGTGAGTTAATGTTGATCTTTAGTGTACGGTCTAGCGATTTCTGTGTGTTTTTGGGGCAAATTTGCTGAACTGTTTTTTGATGTAATTATCGTTTACAAAGCCGCCTGATCACTTTACTTAAAGGATGTGATTTGTAATATTTGATTGGGTATGGTTGAGTGTTTGAGATTGCATGCTGTGGACTCTTCTGTGGTTTTTAAATTCAAAACTTGAATTGGAGTAGATTCGGTTTAGTCCGTGGAGTTGTCAAGTTGTTAATTTCTTTTTGATATGCGATACGAAATTATTGATTGGTCAAATGAAAATTCTGAAACGTGATGTATTCTTAAAAACATGGCAAGTTGGAGATTTTCATTCCTTTGGCTGTTAAGTTTGTAAAATTTGGTTATTGTTAACAATGTGTTCCCCCCTGACGTATCTTTATTCCCCATTAATGAGTGTTGGGTACAAGGATTTAACGGGAGACTAACGCTGAAATAACTTTTTAGGGCATTTGTAGTTTTCTTTTAGTACACTACTGAGGACTGAAATAGTCTGGATTTGAAATTGTTATGGCTCATGCCAAATTGCATACGCAAAGTAAAAGTCCACACAGTTGCTTTTTGTCAACAAATCTTAAGGTTCTTTTTTAATGTGGTCCAGAGCAATAAATAATACGTGGACACCTAAAATTGAGAACCTAACTTAAGAGTGTTCGAGGCTAATCATTTGAGCTGTGGGAGAGAGGGAGAGAGTGAGAGAGAGGGAGTGAGAGTGAGAGACAGAGGGAGAGAGGGAGGAAGATAGGTGGTGACGGAGGAAGTGAGAGGGAGAGATGTGGTGAGAAAGAAGCTGAGCATGTGGGCTGTGAGAGAGGGAGAGAACTGGAGAGAGGGAGATAGCTGGTGACAGAAGGAGAGAGATGGTGGGAGAGGGAGGGAGAGAGGGAGAGAGATAGTAGGCGAGGGATAGAGACGGTGAGAGTGAGGCTAATCATGTGGGCTTTGGATTTTGTTTCACAATTTCTAACCTTTTGCCAAAACTAACCACAATTTCTAAAAACTACAGAAACGGGGGAGTCGTATGGAACGAACAATTGTTGGAAGATTTATTTTCGAATGACACAAAGAGTCCAGGATGGTGCTTTGCTGATCCCGAGAAATTACAAACTGCCCCATCTCGTAAACATTGTTATTGTACTTTTGATGGACAATGGGGGGCGTTATGTGACGAACCGGCCCGTCATTACTGTGTTAACGATTGTAATAACCATGGAAACTGTAATATGGGATACTGCGAGGTAAAAACTTCTCATAAGTTCTTTGACTTTTAGCGACTTTTCAAGATCAGATCATCTCGATATGCGAAAGAAAATTTTCGCGGTTGGTCGAATAAAAGTTTTGAAATGTTATGTACTCGTAATAACATGGCAATCTCATTCTTTTAGCTATTTCCTTTAATGGTTTTTTATTCGAATGATCGGAATGCGCACGATTCCGCTTTTGATAGTGACGCATCTTTATTTTTTTTCAAGCTACACTCTTCGCTTTTAATTTTTAAAATTGTTTTTTTGTGTTTTGTTTTGTGATGTGTTTACATTTTTATTCGACAGTGTGAGAATGGATGGTACGGTCTCGACTGCAGTATCCCTTCTATTGTTCCCTCTCAACTGGATATGGCAAATGTGCCATGGCTATGGCTTCCCTCCTCCCCTTTTCCCATTTCTATTCCCGAAAGGCTTTTAGAGGAGGAAGCTTCATCCTCCGATACCGGAACTATAAGCAGAGACAACAAAGGAGTGACCACCTCGAAACATAATAATAATCAGAAGAAGGAAATTTTGGTGGAGAAAGGAGAGACCACGAAGCTCGTATTGCAGAGGAAGAGGCCTTTAGTCTATGTTTATGAGTTACCGGGAGAGTTTAACTTCCATTTATTGCAGGTGAATTGTGGTCCGTTCTTTAATCTCTTTGCAATAGCAAGATGTTTTGCACCATAGTCGGTTTGTGACACCTTCAAAAATATCGTAATAGGGTTAATTATGTACTGAAAGTAGTTACATTTTTTTAAGTACAATCATATATGATTTAAAAGTTGAAATTAGTAAATGTAGTTTGTTTGAAATGGCTGATGTTTTTTGAATACCATAAAGTACTGTGGACAATCTGCAAAATATTTTGGCATTTGAGAATCTAAAAAGGTACTGTACCTTAAAAGAAAAAATGTAAATCAATGTGACGGTTTACTAAAATAGTTGAACATGTTAATTCCTGTAACTTAGTTCAATTTGTGGAAAAATCATCTCCTAAAAGTACAGTTCACACTTAAAAAATAATATATATATATATTGAAGCGGTTGGCCTTCGGCAATTTTTTCGGTATTACGGAATATCTTTTACATTTTTGAGGATCTGCTTCTTATCCACTTTTTGGTTGTTCATAACTGTCTGAGAGATTCCGATGCATATTAATTGAAAAGCTTAAGTTGTCATGAAGGCACACTTTTGTGCTTTGGAGTACTTAAAAATGCTTTATGACGAATGTATACAATCTGGAAGTTTTACTTTAATGAAGAATGAAAGCATTGAAGCCCTGTCACCATTATATCAGGGAATACCTTGTCATTTTAGGAGTTCTTAAGTACAACTTTGCTCTCAGATATCCACATCTAAATGTCCCTTAAATCCAGGGAATAAATAATTAATCTCTTTCGGGTATAAATCCTCGCAGGGTCGTGCAATTCGGTATTACTGCATACCTTGGTTTTACGGTGGAGCAAATGAAACAATATGGCACGGTGAAATGTTGTATGGAATGGAGGTAAAGTTTAAAGTATTTTTCTGTTTTCCGTAGCTTGTAATGTTTTTTTGAGAGTGATGAGTTACAGGGAGGCTTAACAACCTTTGAGCCTTTTTTTTTCTCGTTTCTTGTTTACTTTTCATTTGCAAACCCAATTGTAGAGAGGCAAAGGACTATGCTCATATGAGTGGGGATCTTCTTCATTTACTGAAAAAGTTTTCTCTGTTATCCATGTGATAGCCCGTATTACTTGAAGCATTTTTGTCGAGTCAACATAGGACGACCAATGGAGATGAAGCCGATTTCTTCTACGTTCCTGTTTTTGGAAACTGTGTTATTTTCCGGGCTGATGAAACTCCAGGTTTGAACATGCAGGTAACGTTTTTCATTTATTTTCTTTTCTTCTGTTTCTTTCATCCACGCTTCCCTTTACTTCCCCTTATGTTTTTTCTGCTTTAGTTTGCAAAAAGTCTGGAAACAGTGAGATATGGGTCACCTTTTCCCTCACAAATGTGTTTATGTTACAGTTGAAATTCCTAGGCAGTCGGTCGTACTTTCTTACCGACTATATAACTCGTGCTTACGAATATGTACGAGATCATTTTCCTTACTGGAATAGAACAGGAGGTCGTGACCACCTCTGGGTATGTATCAATCACCTTATTCACAAAAAATTGTCTATACCATCTCTCACCATCTTATGTTTGGAAACTTTCTCCCTTTCTTTGCAAAGAAAGAAAGGGAGAAAGCTTCTCCCTTTCTCCCTTTCTCCCTTTCTTTCTCCCTTTCTTTCTCCCTTTCTTCCTTTCTCTCTTTCTTTCTCCCTTTCTCCCTTTCTCCCTTTCTCCCTTTCCCCCTTTCCCCCTTTCTCCCTTTCTCCCTTCTTCCCTTTCTCCCTTTCTGCCTTTCTTTGTCCTCCTCAACGTTTCTTATTGCCACCTGCCATTGTTTTCTGTTTAATCATCTTGCGCCCCGAGGAAAAGATAAATTCCTGTGGGTGTATGAAAAGTCTCATTTTTTCTCCTTTTTGTTATCATCCCAGACTTTTCCTTGGGATGAAGGATCCTGTTATGCTCCTCAAATCATACGGAACGGTACAATGCTCTCGTCGTTTGGGAATACAATGACAAAACATACTCATTCCACAACTGGATATCATGCGGATAATTGGGATGTTATTCCTGTTCAAGTAAGAGGGGACCATCCTTGTTTTGATCCAGAAAAAGATATTGTGTTGCCTGCGTGGAAGGCTCCCGGAAATGAGCATATCAAAAACCGTCTATGGGCTAGGCAAGTTACCCTAAAAAACCCTAAAAAGTTTCCAAGTTTAATTTCATCAAGGAAAGAAAGAAAAATGTTTGCGAATTCTTTTGTACACCTAATGTGATCACCTGCAGAAGTTTTAACTCGCAGTTTTAGACCGTTATTGTTTTTTTTTGGAAAGGCTTTCAGCTGAGTACACTGCCCATCGTTATTCTTGATCTTTAGTTGCGACATCACAATCAAAATGTATCGATTGCTTGCCTCAAAACAGGAAATCCAACAGGTAACCAAAAAGTTAAACGTCATCAATTGCCCGGAAAATGTTTAACATTAATAGGAATCGGCAGTTTAATTTGTCTCTGTTGAGATCGGTATGATATTCATACCGTGCCAAGCTTCGAAAAAACAATAGCACAATTACATTTTTGCATGTTTTTGTAAATTCTTTGCAGCAATCAAATCTCTGGTGTGTTATCTAATAGACTAACAATTTCACGTGACTTCTCTCGTGCAACAGAACCTTTGAGCAACGGTATTATCTGTTTTTTTTCAATGGGAAACTGGGAGCTGCATTTGGCGACCGTCCTGAACCTGAGTATGTAATATTTGCATCGTCCTCTATAGAAAAGAAAATGTTTGTCACCCAATACTACACCGTGGATCGTTATAAGAGTAAATAAATTATTCCCGTGGGATTTATGTTAGTGTTATTTATTGTAATTCAGTTTTGAATGACGTGTGGCTGTTTTGCGATAAGAAAAAAGAATTAGTGGAATTGACGCTTTTTTGCGGGCAGAGGGCAAAGACAACCGGAATTGTCGCTAATAACGATTCATGTTGTAGTATATGGATCCAAAAGCATTATCTTAGGAACATGTATGATATACCAATTCAGCTTCTGTTTTTTTGGTTTTCTTTTAACACTGTGATGAACATATATGCAGCCGTAAAGAGGTTCTTACCTCACATCGACAACTAAGTATCTCATTCCCAAGAAACCTCTGATAAGTTGATAATTCATGTTGTCGATAGTATCATGTTGTCGATAGCTCATATTACTCGAGTTCTTTATGCAAATTATAAGCAATTAAATTCCAGTGCTGGTGATCAGTTTGGTGGCGTATTCTCGACATTTGGGCAGCATTTCCTCCAAATATAGAATCAGATTCTTCTTCTCAACTGACGAAAAGTTGACACTGTTCAAGATGACCTAGTCATGACCAGTTTTTTGCTTGCCTTTTTGTTGTACCTTTATTCAACTTAATAGTTGCCAAAGAGCATTGCAGGTGTCAATTCGATTATCTCATTTAAGTGACAAATGTTGAAAGCTTAGTTTGCCAGAGTGTAGTGTTTTCTTAGGCACGGAAGAGGTGACTGAAGAGAGAGAGTGTCATTGCAGGTATTCTATGGGCATTCGACAGAAAGTCGCAAAATATTTTGCATCTATTCCAAACGTGGAGAACAAATTGGGAGAACAAACAGAGCCTGGGGTCATTGTGACGAATATACCTTCTTTCAACTATGGAGAAGAGGTGAGAGCCTAACAGAAAAATTCCAACTGGTTCTGTAGAAGCCGTTGTAGTTAAAGTATTATATTTTATAGTTTAAATGTGACGTTTTAAAGAAAGCAAACACTGACTTGAACCCATGGAAGTTCCGAAACCAGAATCAAGGACTATTAGGTTTAGATTTGTTATACCTGTACAACCAGAAGAATGTACCTGCACTACCTGCACTAGAATGTTTCTGCAAAAAAATCCCAAAACTAACCGTAAAACAGAGGACAAACGGCACCAGTTTCGGGTAGAATTCCGTTTTAATATTCGTCTGTATCAATATTTCGGACACTCTCAAAAAACTGGAAATGCGAAATGGAAACCACACACCAATTAAAAAACAGCAAAAAGGAGAAATAAAGGATTCAACCAAACTGGCCGTTTGTCTGTGATATTCCAGTTGTCTTACTCTCCTTCTGTGGCAAAAAAAGAAGAATATGTATGTATATATATACACATATATATATATATATACATATACATGTATATATGTATGTATGTATATATATCTATATATATATATATATATACCTATAAACATATATATATGTATGTATTCATATGTACGTGTATATATATATACATAAATATAAATATACATAGAAATACATGTACCTATATGTGTATAGATGCACAAATATATACATATATATACATATATATACATATTTATACATATAATAATTATAAAACAGATACAGAGAAAGTAAAGGAAAAAAAATCAATAAGAATTTGGTCTTGTTTTGCGGTGTTCCAGCTGTCCTCCTCTCGGTTCTGCGGCGTGTTCCCTGGCGATGGCTTCAGTGCTCGCATGGAGGACAGCATCCTCCACGGCTGCATTCCGGTCATCATCCAGGATGGCATCCAGATGCCATTCGAAAACGTCCTAAACTACTCCACCTTCGCACTCCGAATCAAGGAGGACGACATCCCCAACATGATTGACATCATTAAGGTTGGTTTTGGATCTTAACGAGACTCCCTCTCCCTCTCCCCCCCGTTCTCTCTCTCTCTCCTTTCCCTCTCCCTCTCCCTCTGTATGGACTCTCACAAGTGGAAGTAGAAATTGTCTTTTTCAAACCTTTTCACTCTCCTTTCACTCTCCCTCTCCCTCTCACTCCTTCTCCCTCTCCCCCTACCCTTCTCCCTCCCACTCTCCCCTCCCTCCCTCTTTCTTGCAGGCCATTCCGGAGGAGATTGTTCGCTCCATGCTGAATTCCGTTCAAAGTCTTTGGCAACGATGGACGTACAATTCTGTCGCCCGATTGGAGGGATGGAGACAGAGGGAGTGGTACGGACACAATTTAGAGTGGGCATCGTCATTGGTTGGGATTGAAGATGACGATGCAGTAGCCACGTTTTTCCAGGTGAAGTTTGTTGTTCTTTTTGCTATTTGGTTATTTTGATGAATCTTTTTCATTTGTTGTTATTCTTTCATTGTTTCAATGAAGCTTTTTGCTTTTTTTTTTTGGTTATTTCGAGGAAGCTTTTTGTTCTTTTTACCCTTGTATTGTTTCGATGATTTTTTCTTTTTTTTATGCTTTCATTGTTTCATTGAAGCTTTTCATTATTTTTCTTCCTTAAATTGTTTCTTTGAAGCTTTCGTCGACTTCTTTCTATGACAATTTTACCACGTATGGTTTACATCTGTTTTTCATTCCTGTCTTATATTTGGTTAATAGATGCAGCTATGGAAAACACTTTGAAACATGTTTGTCTTCTTTTCACATCTGACAACAAATCATTCTCTTACAAGGCAAACCTCAATCTTTACCCGTTTCCATTCCTACGATCCAAAATCTTGTATCAATTGTCACAGCCTTCCACTAGGATGCTTATCTTTTCTTAGCTCTACCTCTACTTCTACCTTTACCTCTACCTCTTTCTCTACCTCTACCTTTACCTCTACCTTTACCTCTACCTTTACCTCTACCTTTACCTTTACCTTTACCTCTACCTTTACCTCTACCTTTACGTTTACCTTACCTTTACCTTTATCCTTTTACCCCTTCTACTTCTTAGCTTAACTTACCCTTACCCCTTACTTTACCTCCACTTCTTAAGCTTATCTTACCTTATTCTTACAAATTTGCCAAATGTAATTACCTCCTAATGTTGTCGCTTAATTTATGTCTATATTTTTTTTTTTGACATTTGAAATTTTTGGTTTTGATGATCCTTCAGGATGCTTCAGATTTGCCATCGTGATTGTTTTTCCCCTTTTCCTTCTCTCTTTTTTTTTTTTTTTTTTTCAGATTTTACACTACAAATTGTACAATGATCCATGGCGAAGCGAACAAAGGTCGGCGGAAGGGAGAGGAGGGAGAAACTTTGAGGAATGTTATTTATAAAAAATGAATCGTTAATGAAAGTTATTTTTAGGAAGAATGGTTTTTGCATTTTTTTTGGCGGGGGTTTTGCAAGTTCAAGTTTTGTATGAGTTTCCGTGAGTCTCTTTCTAGCCTTTATAGGGTTTTTAGGGTTTTTTTTGGATTTTTAGGGTTTCTTTTAGGATTTTTTTTAGGTTTTTAAGTTTATGGTATTTTAAGGTTATTTCGGGTTAACGTCAGCAATAGTATTGTATTTTTTTTTATTTTTTTTTCCCCTTTTTTTGCAAAATGTCCTGTTTGAATAAAGCCACATGTTTAGAGAATAAACATTTTCCAATCATGAATGACCGTTTTTAATGTTGTAAATCGAATTGGAAAACCCCGTTTTGATTTTGTAACCGATAAAAGACGAAGCTGGGGAATACGTTTGCGGTAGCAAGCCGACGTATGAGTTGGGGAAAGGTTGTTAGGTCCTTTTAACTTCAAAAGATCGTCGAGCACAATCACGTAAAAGTTGCCGAAGAAGAGTCCAATGTCCTAAATATCTCGAAATGAAATGATATGAAGCGGCAACTAGATCTCTATGCACGTAATCACGTTATTTGGAGGTTGTCGCATTTAGAGCCGTAAAACCAGTATACATTGCTACAGGTGAGGAAACATGGGATACCGTAAGGATCATGAGAACCAAGTCACCCTTATGTTCTTTTTACTCCGTTTAGAAACAAAAGCGTGAATGCCCTTTGAGAATGTAAAGAAATTGTATGAGACTTTCCAAGTTTGGTTGTGTCTCACTTTGCTACCCAGTTGCATCTCGAATCTTGTCTTGTGTTGTTATGTGCTATCTATTTTCAAGGATGTAAATGGAGCCTTTGCCCATCTACATGTTAATCACAAATGCAACAGAGCTTTGCTTAAAAGCAAAGGGTGTTGCAAGTCAAGACGTAATAAAGTGCAGAAAGGAACAAGGGCACGACAAGCGGAGAGAGTCAAAAATTAGTGTAGCAACAATTCAAACTCTTGCCCTTGGCCATGAACAAGATGGAAGTCAACCCCGCGCTCACACCGTAGGGAGCGCCTCAAGTAGGTTATTGAATTTGGCGGCGGTTACCTTATGTGCACCCGTGAGTGACTTCAGATGATGAGGGAAGAGAACGGAGGAACTTCAACTTGACTTCAACTGGTAAAAGAGATCAGTATACAATACTGGTTGTTGAAATGGCAAAAAGCCTTTATCGACATGAGATATCACATGAGGTAAACTTAAGAGTGTCATCCAGAAGAAACCTCCAACAAACTCAAGCAGACATAAAGCCTTTACAACCGTTAAGGGAGTAAAAAATGTCAAAATGGAGAGGAAAATTGTGGCATGCAAACCGAGCATTATGAGACACGTTTAGTGACTTTGACGGAAAAGATGTATTTTGGAAAATTGCTCTCAAAAATGGTGAAAGGCAAGAACAACCTTGTTTAGCGGGACAATGATATGCATTTCATAAGGATCGGAAGGGAACAAATAAGTTGGAAAAAGTGGAAAAGTTGATGCTCTTAAAACGTGCAAGTGAGGTAGAGCAAAAAAATACCTTTGATAAGTTATTTTACCTTTAAAAACCGTACGGTGAAGCTCAAGCTCGATTGTAAGGGTGTGCACGAAAGCATGGAATCGGTTGATGATGCAAAAGGTCTTTACGCGATTACGACATTTGGATAAATGCGATGCATTTCAATGGATAATAACATAAAAGCGATTGCGACATTTGGATAAACAAGGTGCAATGGGGTGAGACACAAGAGGGACCAGAGACACGAATTTCAGAATCAAATTTCCGAATCAAATATCCGAATCAAATATCCGAATCGAATTTTCGAATTTGAGCGAGACACAGATTTCTGAATGAGAGAGGGCAGGTTGGACGTTACATCGATATGGATTAGAGTCCATTGGTACGGAGACCGGGGGTTATGTACGGTTCCCTAAGGAATCGAGGGCCCAATGTTATCAACGAAACAAATGTTCAATTTTATTCCTCTACTTGCAACCTTATTGGTAGTGGAACTAGATTAGGCACTCTTTATGTTCTTGGTTTTTTTAAGGACATTGCCTTTGCTAATTTAGCTACTTCTTCTACCTCTTCTTATTTTCATAAGAGGCACCTTCGCTTTAGTCACTTAAATGGACCTAGTTTAGTTTCTCTTCAAAAAGGCCTTGTACTTGGACTTGGCAATTTTAATGAAAGTACAATTGATTTTTGTAATGGTTGTGTCGTCGGCAAAATGCCACGTCTTCCTTTTCATTCTGGCAATTCTCGTTCACAATCCCCTCTTGATCTCATCCATAGCGATGTTTGTTGACCCATGCGCATTGCAAGTATGAGTGGTGCGATATACTTTCTTACCTTCATTGTTGACTATTCACGTTTTACGTATGTCTATTATATGAAACACAAGTCTGAGGTCTTTTCTCATTTTCAACACTTTAAATCTCTTGTCGAAAATCATCTTTCCTCTCGCATTAAAATATTAAGGACCGATAATGGGGGGGAGTATATGTCTAACCTTTTATTTGAATTTTTACTTTAACATGGCATTATCCATCAAACTACTTCTCCCTATAGTCCACAACAAAATGGTGACGCCGAACGGCTAGACCGCACACTTCTTGACATGACTTGCTCCATTCTTCATTTTTCTTCCTTACCCTATCCTTTTTGGGCCGAAGCCGTTCTAACCTCCTCTTATGTGCATAATAGGTCGCCTACCTCCGCCCTTCCCAACAAAACTTCGTTTGAGGCATAGCACGGGAAAAAGCCTGATGTGTCTCATTTTCGGATTTTTGGTAGTGAAGCTTATTATAAGGATCTCACTAATAAGGATGGCAAATTAGGCGCACGCGCCATTCGAGAAAATTTTGTGGGTTACTCCCCATATTCAAAGGCGTATCGCATTTGGTGCCCTTCATCCCGTCTTTTTATTACCACGCGTGACGTTGTCTTTAATGAAACACCACTAATCCGCAAACTAATCCCCGATTTTCCCCTCACTCCGTTGAAATTCATTTTCCCCTCTAATCTCCTAACCCCTAATCATGTTACATCCAGTCCATTTAACCCTTTAACACCCCAATTATCCCCTATTCCTTCCATCTTCAAATTTTTCTCTTTCTGGCTCTTCCGGTGAAATCTCTACCCACGGCGATACTGTACTCCAAACAAAATCTGTTTCATCGCCCGCAGATTCTGTCCCGCCCGCAAATTTCGTCCCATCGCACGAGGCGTCTGAATTTTATTCACCAACGAGGTCTGTCGTTTAGACCAAATGGATTATGCATCAACCGTCTGTCGTTTTGACAGAATCTGCACCGACGACGTCTGATATTTTGGAACCGACTATTTCACCTGAACAAATTCCCTTACGACACAGCACACGCACAAGAATTCCCATTTGGAAAATCCGCGACAGATTGGCTCACGCCAACCTTGCTGGTGTCCGCGAGCCACCTACATTAATATATGCTTTAAAACTACTTGACGCTGACATGTGGCGCCTCGCGGCTACGTAGGAGTACGAATCATTAATAACAAATAAGACATGGACGCTCTGTAAACTGCCGCCAAATCGTCGCGCTATTGGTTCGAAGTGGGTCTTCAAAATCAAACGGTTTGCTGACGGATCTATCGAACGGTACAAAGCGCGCCTGGTGGCGAAGGGTTACTTACAAACGGAAGGAGTGGACTACCACAAAACTTTTGCCCTTGTCGCAAAATTCGATTCCATTCTTACGATTTTGTCTCTAACCGCCATTCGTGACTGGGAGCTTCAGCAACTTGATGTCAAAACTGCTTTTCTCCAAGGCAGTCTTGATGAGGACATCTACATGTTTCAAGTGTTGGTTTTTGCGAGTTCAGGCGATACATTTTGTACTACAGAATCGGGTCGATTTATCGGCGTGACGTCACCAGACGACCTGTACGGAATCCGACAGACGATTCCACGAAACATTTACTGTACCAGTGAACCGAAAATCGGTGTGCGGTTGAAAGCGGCTGAAAGCAGTGGACCAGAGACACGTGGCAGCATTTCATTTGACC
>JBBHKE010000031.1:0-41299 GCA_037447655.1 Zygnema cylindricum | reverse complement strand
TCCTTGTTGTTGCTTCCTTTTTTTAGGGTGGGTTCTTGTCGCTCTTTTTGTTTTTTATTGTTGTTTTTCAGTGTTGGTTATGCCACCCCTTTTGTACCCCAAGACTCAGATGGTTTACCATCGTGCTGTTTAATTTATCCTGCAAAGTTATCTTGTTTTCTTGTGGGGGCAGCTTTTTTTAACTCGATTTCGTCTATTTGCTCAATTGCTTCCATAGAAGAGAAGTTGGTTCAGGCACGGGACACTTGTCACAACACTATTGCGGCAATTGCTTTTTACATTTTTTTTTTAACACATATGAGCTTTAAGAAAGCATGATGATAAATCATGTTGATAGACAGCATCATTTAAATACAGCTCAAATTACAACAAATTGTTTTTGGTTCTATTTGTTTTTATGAAAAATTAATTTGCCAGTTTTCGGGATTTCAAATACCGCAAACGAGAAAAAAATACTGAATGCTAGCGTTAGATAATAGCAGGAAGGCATGGACACTGCAATCATGTTTTTTGGCTTTTTGTATTTTGCTTGCGTTAAGCAATCTCTAAAATTAAAAGTAGCTAAAATTGATCGAAAGGGTTTTTTACGAAAAGTAAATATAGCGCTTTAGCAATTAAAGACCTCAAGAAACTAAATATACTAAATGAAGCTTGTGATTTGGCAACCAACTGTCAATTTCTGACAAAGTCTTATGTTCATAACAGTCCATATATTGTACACCACAAAGGAAAGAAGAACCAACCGAGGGAAATGAACAAAAAAGAGGTCAATGTTGCATTTTTACAGGCTTCTTGGTACGTAACAAATGTTTACTTCAGATATTTCAGTCCTGCATTCTTACAATTTCGTACTATTTTACATCTCGACCTTAAACAACATCTTTGTCGCATACGGAATTTTGATTAAATTGAGATCAACTTTTTTTCTACAAAATGCGTCCAGGCGAAAGCAAATCCGCAAGGAACGGCGAAAGTTAATCCAGTAAAAGACAAGTAATTTCGTTTCCCTGTCCCAACAAACGGTTTAAAGCATAGAAGTTTTCGTAAAAATTATTCGTCAAAGTCAAAAAGGCTTCTCTGGGTGTGCTTGGTAGACCTGAAAGCCTCACAGGGATATCCTCCTTTTCGCAAAAAGAAAAATCGAAAGGCAAAGCTCTGGATATAAGGTGAAGTAGACAATAAACGAGAGGAGGTAAGCTGCGAGCTGTATGGTTGAACTCCTTGGAGAGCCGATCAGGCAGAAATCCTGAAGAGAAAAACAGTTATTTATTGTTAAGTTCCGAAAAAAGAGAGCAAAAAGACAAAAAAAAATGCAATGACACTAGGTATTGCATCCAACTTACAACCAATGGTGAATAATGAATCTGATTGCAAGCTTACTGTGAGAATTACTGCCTTGAAATTAAATACATAAAAAAAATCTTCGTGAAGCTTGCATGTATAGCTTGAAGTTCAAATTTCGACTTATGCATCTACCAATGCCATTTCTTATGTTATAGAGCAATAAGATAAAGCAACATACATACATCAAAGTTTTGATGCTGGAAAGGCAAGAATGGTCGAAAACCAGGAAAAAATACACGACAACAGGCATCCATTACAGAAGCAACCAAATACATGAACTATACCTGGTTGGAAATTTGCAGAAAAGTGAGACTGAGCCACTGTATCTGCTTTAGTATCCCCAATTACTTGTCCATGTCTACTATCTGCCATTTCTCCTTTACAGTGGGAGCAAAAACCTTAAAAAACCATTAAAAACCCTAAAAAACCCTTTTTCTTTGTGAAGATTTCGACCAGTCGGAGGGCAACAATAGAAGGTGTGAATTTAACGTTTTCCTTTTAGGGGTTTTTGGTCAATTAGGACTTTTGATATTTTCATTGGATTTGTTTTTGGTTTTTGACGAATTTGTCTATTTAATATAACCGAGGAAAGGAAAAGGGGACGAAAGGAACGCCAAAGTAATAGAGAGGTATGAACTGATTGCTTTCACAGAGAATTCATCTGTCAATACATCTTAACGCAAATCTTATAAAGTCCCATCCGGAAAACTAATGCTTGCAATAGAAGATATGATTTCCAACAGTAGGATGGCCAAAATGGAAAATCCATGGCTTCAGCCTTGAGCCAATCACATGCATGTTGTTCCCATTCATTAAGGGGCGGTTGGGATTTTATAAGCCATAGGCGAAAGCGGGCAAAGGGGTAAGCTTAAATGTTTTCTTCCAAAACCTTAAAAGAGAGTATTGTCTTTTCGTCCTATCAAAAGACCAAGGCGTTATGAGTTGCTTTGTAATCCTTGATGTCAGATGCAACAAGGATTTTTTCCGCAATATTGGACACGGACACATGATTTCATAATCAACAATTTCTTGATTACAAAGTTGTCGATAGTTTACACTGAAAACGGATCTCTTTCAAAAGGAGAAGCTTCAAGTACTTGGCTGCTACAAATCCAGCACCTCTACCGCTTTTGAATAAAACTATGACGTTAAGATGAATAGATGTTGTTCAAAAGGAGGGCGATGAAGATCCTTGGTGAGATAATCGGCCACTTGATCGGTGGATTTGACATAAAGAAACAGGAGAGTGTCATCCTCGACCAGCTCCCGAGAGGAATGGTATTGAATGTCGATGTGTTAGGAATGGTATTGAATGTCGATGTGTTTCCTCCTCTTGTGGTGAACAGGGTTGCGAATTAAAGCAAGAGCTCATTGGGAATCGGAAAAAATAGGAGTAGGAGCCAGAGGGGGAAATCCAAGATTAGAAAGACGAGTACGAAGCCAGACAGCTTTGGCGGCGTGACAAGCAGCCATATATTCCGCCTCTGGAGCATGCGGTGGTAGGTTGCTTTCTGCATGGCCAACGAAAAAGGCCATTACCCAATGAGAAGCACGAGCCGGTTGTGGAACGGCGAGAAAGCTCATCTTGTGCCAACTCTGAATCAACAAAACCCGTGAGAGCACTAAAGCCAGAGGATGAGTATGTGAGACAAAGAGATTTAGTGCCTTGTAAATAGCGAAGGACACGTTTATCTGCAGCAAGATGATTAAGGGAAGGACGTTTGAGGAATTGACTAAGCTTAGTGAGAACTGTGGTAATGTCAGGGCGGGTGGCTTGCATGGCGTACATAAGGGCCTCGACCATCGAGCGGTAAATAGCATGAAGGGAGGGGGAGAGAAGAGAGTCATTGGCAAGGAGGAGAGGGGCATTGGCATCTAAAGGAATGGAAAGGGAGGAGCAATCCGCCATGCCAAAGCGTTCCAAAAGGTCAAAAATAAAGGTCTCTTGAGAGACAAAGAGGGTTCGAGCTGAGCGGTTACGAGAAACTTGAATGCCCAAATAATACGTGAGTTCACCTAGATCGGCCATGTCAAAATGGTTTTGAAGGAAAGTTTATTAGAGATTTTAGAGATGGAAGGACCAACGGGAAGGAGATCATCAACAAAGATGGCAACAATGATCAACGAGGCGCCACAACCACGAAAGGATTAACTGAGGACCACGCTTCCATTGAAGTAGATTTGGGTAAAGCGTTAGTAGGACAAAGATACCGTAAGTAATATGCGCAAACGACGCCCTCTGCCAAAAAATTGTACGGCAGATTTGAAAAATGCAACATAGAGCATGCCATTTCATTTGGGTGTGCGATTGTACTATTTTGCGATGCCAATTTATTGGGGCGTGTGAAACGTCGTTAAGTGGCGCGCGATTCCATGATGCGCAAGAAAATTAGAGAATTGATTGGACAAAATTCCGCCACTATCATTATTTTGAAGGACCTAGATCCGTTTGTAGTGAAATTTTTTTGCCAACGCCATAAATTTATAGAATCGTGCAAATGCCCAAAATTCGTACGACATATTTGAAAAGTGCACCATGAAGCGTGCCATTTTATTTAATGTGCGATTATAACTTTTTGCGACACCATTTTATTGGGGCGTGTGAGGCGTCGTTAAGTGGCACGCAATTCCATGTTCCGCGAGAAAATTAGAGAATTGATTAGACAAGAATTCGCCACCATTGTTGCTTCGAAAGACCAAGATTCATTTGTTCTGAAAATTTTATGCCAACGCCTTTAATTTTTGAAATCATGCAAATGTGCAAATACGTCATATTAATGACAGATTATATACACATGTGAAAAACGAATAGCGTGGTCAATGAAGGTGACAAAATAAAGGATCCATTATAGCTGCTTGCGCATGGGACCACACACGTCAACATGTACTTGTGCAAGTGTTTCATTCACGTGCTTCAACGATAAGTGTAGTGCTAGTGAAAAATGAAGAACGTGGCATTTTGCCGTGACCGCAACCATGACAAACATCCGAAGATTTGTTGGAAAACGAATTTAGTTCAGTTACAATATTTAGCAACGTACGCTAACTGTCGCTATTCAAATGACCATATCTTCAATGCCAAAGTGGAAAACTTTCGACGCTAGCATATAAAGCAAATATCGTTGGTGTACTATAAGATTTTAAAACTAACATGGAATCTCGTGATGCGCCAAACCCAACAATTCTAATCTTTTTTCTAGCAATAAATGTCATTACTAACTTCAGCTTTTAAGCCGTCAGAAAAATAATCTAGACCTGGTATAAAAGTACATTACAAATGTTTACAGACGCATTAGGCACGTGAACGTTGCCAGAGTGAGTGGCCAATAGAATGCGATCGTCTTTTGAACGCAACTGCATGGGAGAAGATAAATGATAAAAGTGAGTAACCAATCGGATCTTGGGGAAAGGTGATGATTTACACCACTATCGATTAGCCAGTCATTACGGGTTTGAGAAAAAAAACATACCTTGTGAAAGTCGTGTACCGAGTGTGACAAGATTTGTGATATGATGAGCAACATTGCTATATCCGAATTTTGGTGAGGGAGTGGAAGAGTTAAAGGGAAATTGTGAGGAAGAAGCAATCGGCCAAGGGATGTTAACTGAGTTTGAAAAAACATAGTACGCTCCGGTGATAGAAGATTGTGAAAAGTATGGAGAAGGGGAATATTGGTAAGCATAAGGAAAATTTGGAGGGAAAGACGGGTGTGGAGGGAGTGAGAAGGTGGGAAAAACCGATGGAGTGGCATGGGCAACTTTGGCATCCCCTCTATTTCTAGGGAGATAAGAAGCCTCGGCTGCCTTACGCCTAACCAATTTTTGACATTTTTTAATGGCATGTCATTTTGTTTCGCAGTAAAGGCAAAACAAACGCTACATCTCTCATGAGTTAGATTTTTTATTTTCAGCAAGAAAAGCATTTGCATGAGATGAATTTATAGTGGAAAAGGAGAGATTTTTTGTCTTTTCATGCAAAATTTTTGTACCAAAAAAGTGAAAACCAATAGATTAGTCGAAATTGTCAAACAAAGAAATGAAAAGGGAAATGGAATAAGGGAGTCTTTCTAAAAAGGTAGAGGAGAGGTCCTCATCAAAAAGGTGCACGCCTATCATGGTGCACTTTTCGGTCGGCAATTCGACCGTGTTTATGCAGTCTTGCATGGAGTCTGTAGGCTTTTTAATAGAAATGAAAAACGATCATTTTTGAATTCGGCGAGCGCTCAATCCAATTTGAATATAAGCCGCTTGACGACGATTCCAAGCCTTGGCGGAAGAATAGGCGCCGCGAATAAGTCGAGTGAGCTTGGTAGTAAGTGATATCATTAGGCGAGCGTGCGCATCCACATCTTTTTGTTTCCATGTAGCTAATCTTGACTCAATTTCAACTGTTTCAGCTCGCGTTTAGTAAACGCACTCGTTAAAGGCACTGGCGCATTGGCGTATTAGTAGAGGCAATGATATGAGGTTTTGAAATGCCTATAAAGTGGTCCCAAATCTTCTCAAGCTTAAAAAAAATGCATGGAAGACGAATTATAGAAGTTTTGGACATCAAACTTTTAGATGTTATTAGAAGTGGCATGGCCGAGCACATATCTTGTTAGAGGTGGGTTGGCGAACGCCATAAAATTATACACAAGAGAAAAATCAATGCATTGGAACAAAAAATTGAATTGAATTTCGGAAGATTTCATAACGTCCGCCAATCCACCTCTGATAGGGTTATGAGCTCGAATCCAAAATTGAGCGTTTTTCAATTCTATGAAAAAGCCTACGGACTCCATGCAAGACTAGATAAGGTCGAATTGTTGGCCAAAAAGTGCACCATGATAGGCGTGCACCTTTCCGACGAGGACCTCTCCTCTACTTTTTTCGAAGGACTCTCTGAAACCTTTTCTTTTTTCATTTCTTTGTTTTATAATTTAGACCAATCTATTTTTTTTCACTCCATTTGTACAAAATTTTTGCATGGAGAGACCAAAATTCTTTTTTTTTCCACAACAAATTCTTCTCATGCAAATGCTTTTCTTGCTAAAAATCAAAAAATCTAACTCATGAAGGGTGTAACGTTTGTTTTGCGCATACTGCAAAACAAAAAGACATGGCATTAAAGACTTTGACCAGAAGCTTCTAATCCCCCTAAAAATGGAAGGGATGCCAAAATTGCCCATGCCACTTCACCGGTTTTTCCCACCCCCCCACTCTTTCCACACCTCTCTTTCCCTCCAAATTTTCTTTATCCTTACCATTATTCTTTTTTTCTATACCTCGCACAATCTTCTATCGCCGCAATGCACTATGTCTTCTCAAACTACGTGAACCTTTTTTGGTCGGTCGCTTTTTCTTTAGAAATTCCTTTTAATTCTTCTACTCCAATAACTACCCCATTTGAACCCCCTCTCTCCTGCAGAATTTGGATATGGCAATGTTGCTCATCATATCACAAATCCTGTCACTTTTGATACTTCATTTTAACAAGGGTACGTGTTCTATTTCAAACACTTGACGACTAGTTAATCGACAATTCTACCATTCATCACTTTTCACCAAGATTCGATTGGTTTACTCACTTTTATACTTTATCATCTCCCATGCAGATTCGCTAAAGAGACGATCGCATTTATTTGGCCACTCACTCTGGTGACATACACGTCTTTAATACGCCTGTTCACATTCGCAACGTACTTTTTGTACATATTCTAGCTAGATTTATTTATTTTTGTCAAAGTTGGCACTTCTAACGACTTAAAAGTTGATGTTAATAATGATAGAGTAACGTTTATTGGTAGAAAAAACAATAGTATTGTCGGTTTTGGTGTAGCACAACATTCTATGTATGTTTTAAAATTTTATAGTACGCCAAAGATATTTGTTTTAAATGCTACCTCAAAAGTGTTCCACTTTGGCATTTAAAATATGGTCATTTGAATAGCGACAGTTTTCGTACCTTGCCAAATCTTGTAACCGGACTAAATTCGTATTCTAACAAATATTTGGATTTTTGTCATAGTTGCGTGCAAGGCAACGTGCCGCGTTGATCATTTCCCACTAGCACTACACTTATCACTGAACCACTAGCACCACTTGCACTTTGCACCACTTGCACTTATACATGCTGACTTTGAAGAAAGATATCAGTTCCCAAAAAGCCAAAGTGCATGTACATTTTTTACACGACGACCATTATGGTCGTTTGGTTACAAATGTAGATTGGATCGGCAATGGGCTAAACGGTTGATCTTTCGGGTACAATAAGTTGTTGGTGGAAGGTTTTGAAAGGGATGATGACACGCTTTGTTTCATTGATTCTTACAATTGTATGAAGACAAGCCCTCTCGATCTTCAACGAAAAGCTTTCGAAAAAGTCGCGGTCCGCTTCCCGAGCGCGATCAAAAGCTTACAAAAAACTTATTGATAGAGTAAATCGACTTTAAACGCTTTTACAACTTCCATTTGCACTCGAATGTGAAAAGGCCGTGGGTCTACAAGTACGAGAAAAAACATCCAAGCATCGAGTTTACGACTTTAGTAAGACGCAATTCGATCCGCGCCCGTAAAAATTCTATTTGTGTGGAAGATGAAGATGAAGTCAACAAGATAAAACGCAAGACGACACGGAAGAGGATGAAGAGGTAAAAGAAAACGAAGAGGATTTGAAAGAAGAGAGACAATGAGGGGGAACGCTCGAAGAAAACTACGTGAAAAAAAGAAAAAAAAAGTCAAAAGAACAAAGCGAAGAAGAGAAAAAAATGTTTGACAAAATAATTGGCGAAAAAAACGAGATAGGGTTTGAAAAAGAAGGCAATGACGACGATGATCTGAGGGACCAATATTGAAATAAAATCATCTAAGAAAATTACAAGATAAAGCATTGGAGTAAAAGATCAACTGAAATATAATAAGGAAACTTGGTCGCTTACAGGTGTCTTTCATGAATTGTTAAAAACAAGTAACGAAAAGTTAGAGGAAGAGGGACCGAATGTAAATCTTTTAAACAATGAGAATATCTTTAGAGGGAGTCAAAAGGTGAACAAAGTGTTCATGCAACAAAAAAAATCATAATAACATTTTTTAAGTTTTACGCATTCTTTACTAGAATGCATTTCCTCTCCACAATTAAAATAGTTATTTTTTTTAAGTTGTGAACACTCAAAAGCTTTATGCCTTTTTTTTTAACACACAGTGCATATGGAAATTGAAATATTCAGTTTTTGTACACTTATGCTAGATTTAGGCCTCTTAGTGTATCTCTAACTCCAATGAAATTTGTTTATTGCATTAACATTTTGTCCACCTCTGTGATTTTGTTAAAAATATTTTGTTTATTCAAAAGATTTGAATTCACTCTTTTTCTTTCAAACTTTTTCTCACTTGATTTTGACAATTTAGTAAAGTTATTACTAAGTGATCTAATTTCTCAATTACATCCCAATTGATTCGCCAACACCATACGTTAACTAACAATTTTTTCAAATTATTGAACTTTTGATGTTTTAATTTTGATTTTAGTATTGGTCTTTCGATCGCTGTCGCCATTGTCTTTGGTTTTTTTTTCAAACCTTATTTTTTTTTCTTCGCCAATTTTTTTTTCAAACTTTTTTTTTTTTACTCAACTTGTTTTTTGGACACTCTTTTTTTTTTCTCATTTTTTCTCTTCGAACTTTTTTCCTTTTCGTGGGTCTTTTTATCAAAACACATTTTTTTTTTCTACTTCATCGTCATCCTCTTTCATTTAATCGTTTTCTTCCCAATTTTTTTTTTCATCTTTTTGCGTCGTCTTGCTCTTTTTTTCTCCGTCGATTATGGCTCATCATCCACCAAAGTGGAATTTCTAGAGATGCGGATTGAAAATGCCTTATTACAATCATAAACTCAACGCCTATGTGTCTTCTCTCGTACTTATACACCCAAGGCTTTTTCATCTTCGGGTGCATATGGATGTTGTAAAAAAGCTCGATGTGCATTGTTTTTGTCAACAAAAATTCTCCAATCTTTTAGTCACGCTCATAAACCTACCCGTAGTCTTTTTCGATAGCTTTTCATTACAAATCGAGAAGGTTTTGGCTCCAAACAATTGAAAGAATCCACGAAACAAAACGCATTGTCATCCTTTTCAAAACCTTTCCACTAACAATTTATTGTACTACAAAAAACCCTCATTCAACTTAGTGCCGATCAATCTATATTTGCAACCAAACGACTATATTTGCAACCAAACGACGTAATGGTCGTCACACAAAGAATGTACCCGCACTTTGGCGTTTTCCGAACCGACATAATTCCTCAAAAGAAACTTTATCTCGTCTATAGTACCATCCACCAAACCTATTCTTGTCGTCTGTGTTGGCGATACAAACTTTGATCGTTTCGATTTGCCATTTTCGATACCGGGCCATAGACTTTGGAACACTTTTCGCAAATATCCGTCGACGACGAAACTAGAGTCGCAAAAATCACTTTTAGGCCGTCTAAATTACGCACGCCTAAAGAGGGATCTAACAGCGCAGAACAACTCGACAGTAAATTGTCAACGATGGAGCAACACCGTGTCATTTATTTGCATGTGTCATTTATTAGCAAAAACCTTTCTTCCAACGAACCGAGAAAAAAAATAGTAACATATTTTTAAAATACTTAGCAATGTATATATATATATATACCACAAACCCAATCGACTTTGTATGTTATCGATAACTCTATGCCCGTATTAAGTCGGATATGGCATTTTTCTGTAATTGAGCCGTTGGTAGGTTGCGCTATGAATCGCAACGCAAGATTGAAAGACGTGCTTTCGAACTACATCATGACCTTATACATGCTCAAGATTTGTTTCACGTTCGCCGTCAACCCAAACATTTCAAAAATGTCATACTTTTAAACTTTTTTTTCCCCAACCGTGTGAAATATCCCACTTTTTTAACCAGTCCGTGAGACCCGATTGCGTGTTCTGGATTTAATTCGCGCGCTTTATATAAGCTTTTTCGACGTGCCATAATAATCTAGCAATTTTGAAAGCCTTATGTTTTTTGGCTACTTATTTCCAATCTTTAAGACTCCTAACATCGAATCCCTTTGCCGGGTCGTTGAATCCGACAATCCATCCGTTCAAATTTCGAAACGTGGTTTTTCACATAAAACTATAAAAGTCATACAGGGTCATAAAATGAAAGTCGGGTGTGAAATAATAAACTTAGGAAATGAAAAGCTAAAAATTGGGAAAAACCTTAGTTAACTGAACATAATCTTCAAATTAATGGAAACCCTTTCGAAGAAAGGGAAATAACTCGAAAGCTCCGAAAAAAGCACTAGGCAATTTTTCTAGAAACTAGGTAGCGTTGAGTTTAAAAGAAGTAGATGTATATAAAGTAGGTTTTTACATCTGGAATGCAGTCTAATCTATCCCCACAAAGAATTTTGCCATTATCGTACTTGTGCTACAATTGCTATCGTCAAACTGATAAAGGACGACTTTCGTGACATTGCTCAAAGGTCACTTTACGTGTCTTGAGATAGCCTTGTGAGTGCTTTGTGAGGAATCTTGGAGAGGGAAGTGAGTGTGACGGAGAATCTTCCACTTCCATTTTTTTTTACACACGTCACCTTTATTACACAGTTACCCACAATGGAAGAAATTTTTATTGCTTCATATTAGGCTATCACGAACTGCCCAACCGTTTGGTCAACCATTGAGGTCAACGTTGGAATTTTGGTTGGCACAGCTTCACCAACTGTATTCGTGACGGTTTTACAGGTTCACAATTGTTTGACGCAACAGATAAAATGTGCAATCCGAAAAAGTGACGAAATTGGGGAAGTCAAATAAGAGGAAAAAAAAATGTCTAAACTTTAACCTTATAATATGGAAATATAAATATCGGTCTCCATCTCTTACCCGAGTTCGAACCATAACCTCAAGGCAAATCAAGCCCGTATTTTGGCCATCAGGGAAGCTCGACAAGAAAAATGTTCCACGAAATAAACTCCCTTAAAAACATAAAATGAAATAAAAACACTAGCATTCGTGTATAAACTACATTTAATGCATAAACAAACACAGTAAAGCTTCTATAAACACTAAGACTACAAACAAACTGTATAACTTAGCGGCTGTGTTACTTGTTTCTATTTAATCACATTGCCACCTATTCGTGCTGCTCATAATGTATCCAATTTTTGGTATATGTTGTATGGTACATTCAGAGGCAGTCGGGCCAGTATATCAATGTCGAATATTAGTCGAAAACACCAGTTTCAATATACGCTCCCATATAGTTGTAAAGAGATTAAAAAGATTGAGTATACCTTTAAATAAATAGAGTTTGTAATATAATCAATTCTCGTGCATACAAATGCTCCACAATCTTTGCATAGTTACCATTCTACATAACGATGGCAACAACCAAATTTTGAGTGTATTTTGCCAAATCGGCTTTTACACGGGCTACGATTTTTTTAAGAGGTGAAGTTTCCAAAGTGTCGTTTTAATATTTCCTCCGAAGTTGTATGGTCAGATTCATCTTGATCGACCAATTTACAACTTTATGGCGATTGTGGAAGGTTTTTAACCTCCTCCAGATACGATTCATTCAATGACGTATTACGCTTAGGTTTAATTTGTAAAAAGGAGGATAGTGAGGCCAGAAAATGGTGGAAGTGTTTAACAAGTGAGAAATGAAAACGTCGTTCCACACCTCGTGTGTGATAAAAAAAATTGTAAAATATTCTATAAACAACAATTAATCCTCCACGACAAACAAAAACTTTGCCATGGAACACTTCACCTTTACATCGATAAACGCGTTAAAAGCGTTATGTAGACTACCCGCCAAAGTGAGTCGATGTTGAATTTGCCAATCGAACAACATGGTTTCATTCAGACTTTTGGTGATTTCCTCTTGAAGTCCCTTCAGTCCCTCCACTAGATAGGAATCATAAAAGACATCGTCAACTATTTTCTGAATGTAGAAAGCAGAATTTATTTGGGATAGAAATTTTAGGCACATAAATGCCCGAAGTAAGCAATAGAGGTAAACGTTCAACAATTGGATATGCTCCACTGTTGATTTCACGTACAGATTTGCTTAAAAAATTTCTGCAAGGCACAAAAGATCCTCATTACAAGTATTATAGATTCTAATAGGTTTACAAAAGAGATACGACACACTAAAGAAGTCAAACGCAAACCCCACCGTTTCAAGTACTTTTTTTTTGTACTTTGAAATTATAAGTTAAAACCATTCAAAAAACATGGTAGTGAAGAAACATAGTTCCCACAAAGTTTTAATCGTTCATTGAAAAGGGCATCTGTTTTCTCACCCGGTAGGAGAGACCTAAGCCTCCAGATTGTCCAAAGCAAGCAACTCCGATCGACACAACGAGTCAAACCCCATAGCCATATCCTTCCGTGATTTCCGCTTTGGCGATAATTAGAAGAATATGCTGGCCAATGTACTTAGAAAACAAGGAATAGCGTTCCATTAGAATTCTCCATGACAATCATAAAAACAAATCTTGATTTGAAAACAAGCCCGGTAAGGCCCATATGCCAAAATACCTAAAAACATATGACTGAGTTAAACTCTACAAAATTATTGTTGCAGCCAAAAGACACTGCTTGTGGACATCCCAGTGGCTTTAGTAAACTGGTTTATAATGCCAAGGCCATTTTGTCTATACAATTCTTTCAAATCAAGTGCACACCACTTACTCATAGGTTGAGAAAAAAAAAACCACCTAGCTCACCTTAAAAACTTCACCAAAGACTCAATTTGCGAAAAATTGTGAACCATATTAGTGGTGATAAAATGGTGTAGCAATTTCCTTTGGTCTTTCGATCTTCTATCTCAAGTTTTTCATAGCTGCGACATGTCTCATCCAAAGCAAATTCCGCATGAGAAAGATGGGCTAAGTCGGTCGTTGCGTGCCCTCGCAACACCAGAATATCTAAATTGATTGCATTGGGCCCAAAAAAGAAGTTTTGGACACAGGTCTATAATTGCTTTCGGGAGGTGAAAATGCCCGAATGCTCAACCTGTCATTCACGAATCCCAATATATTACGCCTTGACAAATCATATGCCTATCACTGCAATTGATCTGCAGCACTTAACTTCAGATGTCAAAAGAAGAAAAAAGTACATGGACTAGACATTTTTTACAGCCCAGTTTCATATAGACCATAGCATCCACACTATAAGCCCATCCACATGACAAAACAAAACATACATCTCTAACCCTTGTTCATCGTCAATCCGAACTTGTTCCTAATGCCTCAAACTCCAACCTGTCTCCTCGTTTTCTGCTCGATTTCTGCTCTACCATGACGAACTGGGGTGAAACAGGTAAACAACGAAACAAATAAGATACCACACTGAAATTTGAACTGTACTGATTTGGTTGTTCAAATTATTGAACACCAAATGACATAACTGGAGAAAAGATCTACCTCTGAAAGTTGGTTAAACTAGACAGTGAACCTGCTAGTATTCACATGCTCTTGATATCCTAGAGTCAATGGAGGCTTCAACTGTACATAGATCCAACATTAGTCGAAGCCTATTAATCATGATTAGGATGCGAGTCCATCACTCAATTTAATGAAAGATGTTTCAGATATTGTTCTATCCACATTAATCCATATTTCTAAAAATGTTCGTTAGCAAAGTCTTTTATCGGACAATTCAAAATCAGGGAGATAAGCATGAGTTTTGGAAGCTGGGTAAGAAGGCTTGATTTCTTGGTGAAGAACATACCTGAATTGAACCACAGTCAGAAAGGAGAGATGGAAAATGACACCGAAGGCTTGATTTAATGAAGATTATTGCTATTAATCCAAGATTTGGTGCCCGATACATCTGGTTAAAACAAAATATAAGAATTTGTGAGTGAAAACGTAAGCCACAATTTCTTATAAGCTCACACCCCGCAGCACTACTCAGAAACAGGTTCAAGAATTCCCAGAAAAGGTTATCAAACTGAAAAGCATAAAAATATACATGCGATACTCACTTGTGTCCTCAAAAAAGTGGGAAGAAAAAGTGCCTCTTCGTTGGCGAGATACTCGCTCCCTATGCCATTTGAGTCCTCTTCAGATAGTTGGGAAGACATAGTTCGAATAATCCTGTCAGCTGAAGCTGATTTCAGAAGCAATTCTTGACACCCGCTTACAAAAACTCATCCATAAAAAATCAAAACTTCCGAGTTCCGGTTATACAAGCGTGCCATCCAATCAGAAAAACTTTACCAAAAATTCCCTCACCTTAAAAGAAAAATTTCAGAGGCCACGCCCTGGCGAGACACCAAAGCCACCAAGGATGGTAAAGCATCTTGGTTAAAGCCATTGAAAGTATCTGCTGTCATGAAGCAAATTGAAATCTGATCAGTGAAATCACTCTGATTTTTCACGATACTTGTGGCATCTTTGACCCAGTCTGCCAACAGTTCAACAGAAGTCTTTTGTTTTTCCAGGGGAATCGCAATAGACGTATGTCAAATCGTGTGATATTTTCAATATATTACCTCAATGACGTTGTCATGAACGTAAGTCAATCGAAAAGTAGTGAGCCCTAGATTTAGTCCACGAAATAAGTGAAGAAGTGACTATTTCTCGTGATGAGTAAGAACATATCAGCTCACTGTACAGCAGCTCCAAATGGTTTGACTTTATACCTGCTTCTCGAAACGGTTTACAAAAAGAGGGTTCAGATCTCCTAAATTGGTTTCATCGACAGTAACCACACAACAGAACTTCCCGTGAACAAAACACATAGGATTACTATATGGGCCTAAAGCAATTCGGCAATTGCTGTAGGATCTTTGAAATAAATAATCACAAAATTAACTCACAGAGAATTCACAAAGATACACTGATTTCATACACAGCGGAAGCTCATAGATAAAAAGAAAATTCAGCCAAAAAGGTTTATATGTGTTTTTGGCCAAAGCCTTTTTACATCATCTCATCTTTCTCTCTTTCAATCTCTAACTCAAAAAGATTAATTTCTGCAGCAGTAATCTGCAGACTATATACCTTCTCTAACTAGCTTACAAGGGTAACAACCAAAGCTAGCATTGCGGTAATCTTCCATCTCCTTCCTGGCAAAGAGCACTAAGAAGAAATTTCCACGAAGGAAAGGCGTACACGCCTTCTGCTTCTAGAAAGCGAAACTCCAAAAGAGAAGTTTCGTGCGTACGCACGAAATGAGCACCTGCACACGAAATAACTCACCTGCACGTAAAACAAAATTGACACCTGCGCACGAAAACATAAAGTGACGTGAAACGTGCGCAGACATAAAGTGACGCGAAAACGAAATAGTATGTTTCGTTCGCGAATGCCTCAAATAGTACCGCGAAACGTCATCGTACATTTCGTACGATGACGTGGTACTTCACGTCAACAATAAATTATTGGTGTGACGCTTCGCGAAATGTCGCGAAAACGACAATATCCCAACAATATGTGTCCAATAAGAATGCTCGGTTTTGTCCTCTGTCACATGATTTCCCGTTGGAAATCGTCACGTGTGACGTTCTGTCACATATTGATACTGTAGACCCGATTTTGGTATATACTTGGTCAAATATCGGTTCGCTTAAAGTATCGCCAAACCCGATATATTGCTGGTGGTACTGCTGTCCCAAATCGCCTCGAATCGTGCGTCTCGGCGTAAATTGGTATCGTGTGAAGTCGTACTTTTTGACATCTCCCTCTCCCTCTCTCTCTCCCTCCATCCTGTAGTTCTCATGCCCACTACTCCCAAAAATTTAGAGCGCCCCGAAAAATTAACTGAATCCACGTTATATAGTGTATCAGGACTTCGGTCATAAATTTCCATTACCCGCTATTGCGTATTGCATGACATCAACACATCTATTCAAAATTTCTCCCAAAGATCGACACCAATGTTGTTTTATGCATTCATCGCATTTTAAGCATTCATCCATACATGCAGAGATTCGTACATAATGTCGTGAAACACTTTAAAAGCTCAACATCAACATTAATCAGATAGAATATGAATCGTAACTAACGTAATTTTTGATGCAAAACTGCTATAAGTTGTAGGGGCTTACACTCTACCGTTCTAAGGTCGTTTGACCATTGAGCAGCGAGGGGAACTGAAGGGAAGAGAGAGGAACTGAAGGGAAGAGAGGGGAAGAGAGGGGAACTGAAGGGGAGAGAGGGAAAGATAGGGGAACTAAAGGGGAGATAGGGGAAGAGAGCGGAACTGAAGGGAAGAGAGGGGAGGAGAGAGAAAGAGAGGGGAACTGAAGGGAAGAGAGGGGAATAGAGGGGAAGATGGGAACTGAAAGGAAGAGAGGAGAAGAGGGGGGAATATAGGGGAAGAGAGGGGAAGAGAGGGGAAGAGAGGAGAATTGAAAGGAAGAGAGTGAAGGAGAGAGAAATAGTGGGGAGCTGGAGTGAAGAGAGTGCAAGAGAGGGAAAGAGAGGGGAACTGAAAGGAAGAGAGGGGAAGAGAGGGGAAGAGGAGAACTGAAGGGAAGAGAGGGTAAGAGTGGGGAAGAGAGGGGAACTTTACCAAAAAGGTGTCGTTTCAAGATCACCATGCAAAATGCGATGACCAAGAAAAATAGACCAGCAAAAGCTCAATGATTGGGACAGCCGCCGGAAATCAGGTAAGCTTGCTGATTCCTTACGCGTAAATTGATACCTCAAAATTTGCAACAAAAATCACTTAGGAAAAAATTCACCGCGTATCGCCATTAGTGTTAATATTTGTTTCGCCACTTAATTACATCTTTTCTCCGTGCATACTTGTCCGGTTGTTTGTACTTGTTACCAATCTGTGACCATAAAATAAAAAATCTTTTAAAACCTCGTAAAAAACACCACTCATAAATGAGCATTTCCTTGTTGCCAAAAAATCACTTCATTCCATGCATGCAAAAAAAATTTACAGCCCAATAAAGAGCCGAAACTGCAAATATGGTTACTACACAAAATGGTCAATCAATTGCAACCTTGAAAGGTGAACTGACAGCCAATATACATCCAATGAGATGAAGCAATACAACTTAAAAAGGTAAAACTGCAATATAACCAAAGTGACACATTGATAGAATGTTTTATCTTGTAAGAATAAATCTAGTAGTCGAAGACAGCAAAAAAATTATGGCGAACAAAATTTACAGGAAAAAATGTGAAGGAATTGCTAAAAACATCTTATTGTGAAATTATAATTGCTATAACTCTTTCTTTTCTAAGGCAGAGTCAGATAGACTATTTCGACATTTGGCAACCCCATAAAAAAAAATGTTCCAACAGCCATAACTGAGGTGTATTAACATCCAACCAAATGAGTATTCATCCTTCAGATTTTAAGTGATGCTAATGATGAACTTCTTGGGGCAGCATTGTCCTCTAAGTAGGAATCCTTCAGAGACCTTATGAGAGCGTCAAAATTTCGTAATCCATGAAAGTGTTTCCGAGATTATTTCACGGAATACTCACTGTAAGCCTGGCACAAATGCTTTATTGTCTCTTTAAAAGCTTCCGGCATTGTATAAAGACATAAGTCCTAACTTCCTATAATTGCCTTGCTAGTTTATAACAAAACTTCAGATGTTGGATTAGGTTGTGATGAATGTATGATTCGATTCATTTTTGCAGCGTCCAAAGCCCAATTGCTGATGCCAACAACAGCGACTTCGTGAAGGTTTGGTTTGAGTAAAGTGTGTAAAACCTGGAACTCAAGTGATGACTTTGTTAATTTCATTCGCTCGTAATATCACTAAAAAAGGCCTAAAAGAAGACTATATGCACATGTGCATTTTGATAAAATCCATGTTTTCCTAATTTACACCATGAAAAAATCATCGGTTCAGCAAGCCTGAAGTTGCGCAACAAAATCAAATAATTAGCAGAAAACAGGTTACAGAAACATATTTTTCCAAGAAAAATCCCAGCCAGTAAGAAGGTAGCAAGTCCTTTGTAGATGAAAATTAATAAGTCAATTTCATACAAACACGAGCCATCTCATGCAAAATCCTTTTGTAGCATGATTGAAACCACAAAAACGATAGAATAGACATCACTTTTATTCCTACAGTCTGTTTGGATCGTAATTTCTACAAATTCTCAAGCATATTTCAACGAAATATCTGTCATATTCTTTAAACAAAACTGTCATTTTCCACCATACATAGGACAAAACGTAAAGACACGAGAAAGGAAAACCATGAAGACTGATCATAATGTAAACAGCCATACACCGAATGTTATGGTGGAGAGAGATAGGAGAGAAAAATCACTTTGAGAGGATAATTTGCTGAGACCTCTGCCAGTCCAACTTCATCAAGAACCACCACAACCACTAAATTATCGCTAGTGTTCTGGCTCACATGCCCCTTGGCCCTGTTAAATACCCATCATATGTTGTTCTAAAGACATATTAGTATAACTGTGAAATCAAAATCAAAATATTTTGATAAATAGATCTCTAATCGTGTACAGATGTAATAAGACGATTCTTATTCCGGTTAAGAAGTCCTGGCAAGTTTGATTCTGAGCTTCTTAAAGTTGAGCAGATGTTGTTTAAGTACTGACCTTCACAATCTCTCGAGACGTCGATGATTCGGTAACTTCTGGAAGTAGATGTCCTTGGATTCACGTCCTCGCAAACTAAAACCAACACATCACAGGATCATTTCAAATCAATAAGGATCATTTCAAATTCCCTAAATAACAACTTTCATAAGGATCCTATTGAAACTGATCAGATCTTACTTTACAGGTCAGATTCGTGAAGGTTCAAAAACAAATACGCTTAAGGGCATATGAATGATACATTCTAAATCGACAACTTGCAGTAGTCTTATTTGTGCTTTGATCATGTAACAGCTAGAAGAAATGTATGATTTACTTATAAGTCAGTTGTAAGGCCAATGTCTTCCACAAGCCTGGCTTACCAATGACAAAGATAGGAAGAAGGTTTAATATACAAAAAAACATCACAAACACGGTCTCCAAAAGGCAAGAGTTGACACCTGTTCCACGAATCATTTCCATTTGCCTTAATGAAACCTTCTGCTCTTCACGAAAAATTGCTTTGAATTGTTTTTGAAAAGACCAACGACCAAGTATGCTTTCTGAAAGACGCTTGTAAAGATTCTCATACTCCTCCCGATGTTTCTGTGTAGTTAGTCGTGCATAATAGCAATGTGAAAAGGCAAGAACCATCGCTCTCTCTCAAATTTCTCATTCACGTCGTTTCTGACGAAGTAAGGGCCAACTATACAGGTCTTTTTTAAACCAATCTCTACGGGAAAGTCATCTTTGTATATCTCGAAGGCTAACATTAGCTTTGCCATAAGCGTCTGGTAAATTCATATGAATCAGCCAGAAGGTTTATGAGTAGAGTCTTAAGGCATGATTGCGATATAAGCTCTCTCGTCGGTACGACTGAGCAAACCAACAAAACAAAAACGAGCGTGGCTCCTGGAAGGGGGTCTACACGATACTCCAGATGAGAATAAGTAACTGAATTTCTCCTGCAAATAAAACACAAAGGCAATAACTCTGATACATGAATGGGACAGGAGAAAAACATCAACAAAAAGTAATGTTGATGAAACAGTGACGAAATGGCCAAAGCGGAGCAATGTGGAAGAGGATAACAAGCTTGGTGTGCTATGTTTGGGCATCGATAACAAGATGATTTCTAAGACCTAATTTGTCTGAAAAGCTAATTTCCAATTTCTGTTAGGAAAAGCCTAAACTCAAAAAAATTCTACAACGCTAATCTAAAAGTACCACATCAATCAAAGTCTGTATTCGTGAACAACTCAAATAGCTGAAACAATGTCAGGGAAAACTAGAGTAGTACCATTTATAAACCAACAATTGCATCGGGCGAGTCCCTTAACACACTGTGACTGAAACACCAGTAGATTTTTTGACTATTTGTGTAGTACAAGTTCTATCCCTTTTTTCAACAACATGCAAATTGAAAGAGAGGCTTGGATCACTCTACATCAGCCTTTTACTTTGAAAAAACAACTGGAGAATTTTACATCACCAGGAAAAACCATGTGACCGACAGAAGAAACCTTCCTAAATTATCAAACCAACCTTCACGCTATAGAGCTACTAAGCCACTTCAATTTGCGCAAATGCAAACAGGTTGTCTCACCTTCTTGTTCAGCTATTTAGCATCCTTACTTGCATTCATGAGTTGTCCGAGCATGCATACACATAGAATGGAATTCTACGCCAGATATGGTGGCCAATGTCTTCACCAGACTTGGTTTCCCACGGTCTATTTCTCCCATGAGAAGAACAGGGACGCTTGCTCTCACTCGAGGAGCTATAAGGGCCATCTTTAAAATGTTGCCAGGTGAAAACCAGAATGAAACTTCCGCTGAATTTACTGCCACAGTTTTTCAGAGGGCATCTTTGAAAAGTCCTCGGGGGCTTTCCTTTCCGATGAATCAATTCCTGTAGACTGTTTGGCACACAGGATGGTGGTCGATAAAGAGTAAAAATTGATGTTCTTGTCATGATTAAAAATTACAAGGAGATGATTAGAATCTGCCCAACGAATCATTCCCCGTATCCTAGCCTCCATCAAATCTTAATCTAATCTTAATCTAGTGACGTCTTTCCTTGTAATATTTCCTATGGCTCACAAGTCCAGGGCTTTGTTGACCTTCATGCCAGCTCTCTGAACACTTCAACGAATCCCCTGACCAACAGCGAACAAACATCGGGTCGGGTGCTGATTTATATAATTCCCGGATAGAATGTGAAGCTCATAAGATAGCAGAAGAATTAAAAACATGTAAAAATGAAAATGACATCCCTTCTACGTGTCTGCCAATATTCTCGTCTGTTTGTGTAACAGCTGAAGTGATGAAACGTTGCTGTAGCAGCTCCATTCAAAAGGTTTCCGGAAGAAGTTGTACATTTCTCCCAGAGCTTGTAAAGCAAAGCACACGACCGTCCAAATTGTTGGTGTTTATAGCAGCCAATAGTGGCATACACCTGAATATCACTGTCGACCTCATTACTAGCTTTTAACACTGTCAAATCCCAGGCTATTTAAGCCAAGAACATACAGGGAGGCCATCTCAAATGTTGTTCCCAAGACTGTTGGCGATTTCAACAGCAGCATGTGCATGGCCTAAACGAAATAAAATACCGTCTGAAACTTTGGCTCGCCTAAGAAATACAATTTCGAAAAAAAGAATGCTTAGGTAGTCTATATGGCTAACAGGCATGCAAAAGACTGGTCGATGTGGGGATCAAGTTCTTAAAAACTCGAAGCACATATTGTCAAGAAATGACCCCAGAAATAGGGATTGTAACAACATCCAAAATCCTGCAATTGATAGCTCAACAAAATTATGCTGAAATTGAAGGTTGTCAAACGCTTTTCAAAATATGAGCAGAGACAAAGCATGGATAATGCACATGAAGTTTGACATCAACGAAAACAGCAGCACCCTATCAAGGTAGAAGAGGTTAAAGAGAATGTTGAAAATGTTTTTTAGAATCATAGACAAAATGAAAGGCACGCTCACAGTTGCACGATTCACACTAGAAATGGATGACGGATGAGATGAGGAAATGAATGTCGTTTTTTTTGTTTGGACGTGAATCGCCTTTGACGTCACATCGCGTCAATAAAAACGTTTCGATGTGATTCATGTTGCCTTACGATTAGTCACCGATGACTCAAATCCGTCTGTACCAAACCATAGTTTTTCACCCGTAACAACAAATAATTTTTCTAAGGTGACCGATAGAGACCCCCAAACAAAAAAGGACGCGAAAAAAAAAACAAAACACAAACAAACTTCAACCAAAATTAAAAGCGGCGACAAAAACAAGCAACCTGCATAGTCTTGTTTGAACCATACTTTTACTTTCTTTTTCCTTTCTTTTCTTTTCGGTTTTTCGCTTTCATTTTATCCTAAAAATTAAACTTACTTTTTTTACTTTTTCTCCTCCCTTCTTTCACCTTTTTTTTATTCTAAAATTTTTACTTACCTTTCCTTTACTTTATTTTCCTCCCTTCTTTCACCTTCTTTTCAACCAAAAATTAATACTTACCGTTCTTTTCCTTTCTTTTCCTTTCCTCTCCTTCACCTTTTTTTTCCCTTAAAAAAATTCGAAAACAAAAAAAAATAAAAGACATTATCAGGTAATCAATATCTTTTTATTTCCCCAATAATAAAATATAAAAAAAAACCTTAATTCTAAATATATAATTGTTTTTTTTTAACCTACATTAATTAATTAACCATGCATGTAATTTTCATTGTTTTAAAATGTTGAATTTTTGAAAACTATAAAACAAAGATAAAAAAACAGCTTAATAAGTTTTTTTAATAATTGGTTTTTTACATTTTTACCATAAGGTAATTAATTATCGATAAAATCCCAGAAAAAAAATTACCATTTACCGAACCTAGTGTAGTGGTTACAATTAAAATTTTAGTTTGGTGATTTACATTGTACAACACTCTCTGCATTAATTCAGCTAAATATCATATTTTTAACACAACGACTTAAAATTATTGTAAAGTAACATTTCAATCCAAAGTTTATATAAAACCAAAACTCATGCTACAATTTTTTTTTTTTTTAACTTTTTTATTGTATTTTTTAGCCTTTTACGCCGAATATTATATTGTATATAAACTTTTATTTTCCACATTATATTACTAAATATATAATTAATTATTTTAATATCCTTCATATTTCTTACAAAATAAAAATGCCACAAAATCACAAAAAAAGGTTACCTTACAAAATAGTTCACATTATTTTGACGCATTTCTTATGGTAACAAATATACCATGGTTTTTTATTATTAAAATTTGTTATTTATTTGGTATTTTATCTTTTTGGACACTGAATTGTGTCATCAACTACTACAATAATTTGGGACTCAAGTGAATTAATCGACATTATCCTAAATATTTTTTCAAAATCCTTGTATTTACATGGTTTTATTATTTCACATAAAAATAATTTTACATTTTAAAATTTTATGTCAAATTGTGATGCAGAATATTATTGGAAGGTTGTTAGTGGAACAACACCAATTTGTGTACCCGTTCAACTACATACTTACCTAAGACCCTCTCAAGCGGTGAACAACACTGAGGTGAGTAAAATGAATTTAATATGTTAGGTTGGTCCCTCTTGATAAACAACAATCATTGTCATCAACATAGCAAAGCGGACATATAAATAAAAAGAGTATTTTGGGTATAATTTTAACGGTGTGAGCATTAGTCGAGTTTCGTTTAAATATGTTGCTCGGTTTGCCAAATTTTATCTTTTATTTTTCTCTCTTTTACTCTCCCTCACTCTCTCCCTGTCTTTTTTTTTTTTTCATCCTCTCTCACTCCCTCCCTTTCTTTCTCTTTAGCTCTCTCCATCCCGCTCTCCCTCTCTCTCTCTCCCTCCTTCCTTCCTTCTTTCCCTCACTCTCTCACTCCCTCCCTCTTTTTCTCTTTAGCTCTCTCCATCTCGCTCTCCTTCTCTCTCTCTCCCTCCCTCCTTCCCTCTTTCCCTCACATTCTCCCAAGCTGCTGTCCCTGCCTAAAAATATGCCATCCCTACCCCCCAATCTACCCTCTTTCCCTCCGAATATGCCCTCCCACCCACCATTTATCCCACCCCTCTCACTCTCTCTTTTTCTCTTTGTCTCTCTCTCTCCCTCTTTCTCTTTCTTCTCTCTCTCTCTCTCTCTCTCTCTCTCTCTCTCTCTCTCTCTCTCTCTCTCTCTCTCTCTCTCTCTCTCTCTCTCTCTCTCTCTCTCTCTCTCTCTCTCTCTCTCTCTCTCTCTCTCTCTCTCTCTCTCTCTCTCTCTCTCTCTCTCTCTCTCTCTCTCTCTCTCTTTCTTTCTCTCTCTCTCACTCCCTCTCTCCCTCTTTTTCTCTCTTTTCTTTCGTTCCACCATCCTAATATGCCCTCTCTCTTCCCTCTCTCTCCCTCTCCCTCACCTTCCTCCCCTTTTCTCCCACCCAACCTCTCTCTCTCTCCCCTCTTCTTATTTTGCCTTCTCTCTTTCCCCTCGTTTACTTACTCTCTCCCTCCTTCCCTTTTCCCCTCTATCTCTTTCTCTTTTTCAATGATTTAAAAGTTGATTTTCAACGGTCTCAAATAAAGAAATGGACTACCACGCAATCGATCCGCCGTCACCTAGTCAATTAACACAAGAAATGACTCCAGGCGATGTTCTAAAAAAAGTGGACTTGAATCGTGACCGTTTGTCAAAACACAAACTAAGATCATTGTTTGTAAGGGCAAATCTCAAAAAGTAGAACCATTTCTCTTTAACCGGTATGCCCCTCAATATTTCTCACCACCCTTTTAAAACGCCAAACGTTGTTTTTATACCAACCAACCTAATTGATAATGTTTTATTGAAAGCATTTTTCCTTGCATCTCCACTATTTCTTGCTCTATACCCTTTGATAAAAAAAATGGATGGTGGATATATGGCATCTCAAATAATCATAGGCCGTATTGTAGTGCCACAAATTTCCTCAACCGTCCTTATAATTTGGCACTTTCGTGGACAACTGTAGATTGAAGAGGCTTAAAAATTGTGAAGTTGTGTGGGTCGAGCTCGGTCGGCCACAAAAAATATCCCAAAATACAAGATGTTGATCTCAAATTGCGTGAACGGTCACTTTCTGTCTTCTAAAACGATCGGAATATTCAAATGCGTTTTCTACTGGTCGCCTTGAAAAATATATGTGCGTCTCATAGTCTACCGTCCAATTAGTGATATTCTGGTTAACTCTTTAAAACCATTGATGATTTCTTGTAACTTTTGTCGATGCGGCCGTTGAATATAAGTGGTGTGAAAGGAGCTCGCTTGTACATAATAAATATTTTTAGTTTAATTATTGATAATTAAAATCCTTATGCAAAACCTTTTTGATATCGCCATTAAACTCGTGTTGTGAGCCATGCGGTGAAACACCACAATACATGTTTTATTGATATGTATGGCATCTCGATAGCTGGTGTGTCGTTTTTGAATGAATGGTGTTAACATCAACACAAACTTGTCGAAAAAAACGAAGCCCCATACAAAAATTTATTTTCTATTATCTGTTATGATCTTGATTGTCAACATTTAACCATATAGTGTTACAAATATCGTCCCAAAAACTAGTAGATCTAGAATAAATCCACTATCTTTTTCCCCTTGAGCGTGATTGTATTTGGTTGTTAATATATTTTCTCCACCGTTTTTGCATAAGCACCAGTAGTAATATGTTGATGAGGTAAGTAAAAATTTTCCTCTTTTTAGAAGAATGATAGTGTTATTTGGGGAAAATAAAGTCTATTTTAAAAATGGTTAATGCAAATAACCCTGAAAAACAACAAAACCACAAAAAGTTATGGTAAGGCATATATAATGCTGCAATGAGAGACGGAGTAAAAAATAGTAAACAAGAGAGAAAAAGATTGAAGACGAAACAAAAACAAATTGATTAATACAGAAAATAAAGCAGAGACATAAGAGAGAGAGAGAGCAATACAGAGAAATGGAAAGTGTTTTTTAGAAAAGGGGAAAGAGAAAGATAAAATAAAGTGTTTGAGGGTTTTTTCCGAGGTTTTTTACAAAGGTTTTTCATTTTTTTCAATGTTTTTTTTTCTGACAAAAATATATTGTAACAACACTCTCTCCCTTTTTCCCTCATTTTTTGCCTCCCTCTTTTCCAATTTGCCCTTCTTCCCTCATTTTATCCCTCTCTCTCTTTCTCTATCTCTCCCTTCTTATCTCCCTCATTTTTCACCTCCCTCTTCTTTTCCCTCTTTCCCTCCCAATGTGTGCTCTTTCCCTCCCAATCTGTCCTCTTTCCCTCCCAATCTGCCCTCTTTCCTCCCCAAGTTGCCCTCCCTCCATCCCTCTCTCCCTCCCTCTCTCCCTCCCATTCTGCTTTTCCCGCTTGCCAATCTACCCTCCCTCCTTGTCTCCTATCCTTTTTTTTTTTTTACTTTTCTCTCATTCTCTCTCACTCACCCTCCCTCTTCTCTCTCACCCTCCCTCTTTTTCTCCCTCTTTTTTACTGTCTCTCTCTCCCTCTCTCTCTTTTTTTTTTCTGCCCTCTCTCTTTGCCTCCCTCCCTCCCAAACTGTTGTCTCTCTCTCACCCTCTCCTCCCTCCATCCCTCCCTCCCTTCCTCTCTCCCTCCCATTCTGCCCTCCCCGCTTGCCAATCTACCCTCCCTCTTTTCCTCCTCTCCTCTTTCTTTTTTTACTTTTCTCTCTCATTCTCTCTCACTCACCCTCTCTCTTCTCTCTCACCCTCCCTCTTTCTCTCCCTCTTTCTCACTGTCTCTCTCTCCGTCTCTCTTTTTTTTTTTCTGCCCTCTCTCTTTGCCTCCCTCTTTCCCAAACTGTCGTCTCTCACTCACCCTCTCTTTTTCTCTGACTTTTTCTCTTCATCTCTCTCTCTTTTTTCTTCCCTCCCTCCCTCCTTCTCTCCCTCCCTCCCAATCTACCGTTTTCCCTTCTAATTTGCCCTCTCCCTCCTTTTTTTCCCTCCCCTCCTCCCTCTTTTTCTCTTTTTTTTTTTCTCTTTCACCCTCTGTCTTTTTTCTCACCCTCCCCCTCTCTCTTTCCCTCCTTCTCTCCCTCTCTCCCTCTCTCCCTCTCTCTTTCTCTCACCCCAACAAAAAATTATCCAAAAAACGTTTTAAACTAACCTTAAAAAATATTATAAACCTTTGAAAAAAACCTCGAAAAAAATCCTCAAACAAAACTTCGAAAAAACTAAGAAAAAATTTGGAAAATTTATTAAAAAAACATTGAAAAAACTGCCTCTCTCCTTTATTCACTCTTTCACTCTAACTTCTATTCTATCGCTCTTTTTATCTCTCCCCACTCGCTTTTTTTTTTTCTTTCTCCCTTCTTCTTTCTCCCTCCTTTCTCTCTTTCTCCATCCCCCTCACCTTGCTTCTCTTTCCTCACTCCCCATTAGTTCGCCCATTTTCTCTCGTCCCCTATTTTTTTCTCCATCTTCTCTCTCTCTCTCCCTTTAAAAACCACTCTCTTCCTTTCTCTCTATTAATTTTTTTCCCCTCTCCACGCTTTTTTCTCTTTTTATTAATCATCTTGTTTCCATCCCGTCCTCAACCTTTCATATTTTTCTTTACTATTTTTTACTCCGTCTCTCACTCCAGCGTCATATATACCCTACTATGACTTTTCGTGGTTGTGTTGTTTTTCTGGGTTATTTACATCAGCAATTTTTAAAATTGACCTTTTTTTCTCTCGTGAACATCATCGTTCTACTACGAAGAGAAAAACTATTACTTACCTTATCGACAACTATAAATAGCGCTTAAGCAAAAACGATGAAAAAAATATATTAACAACCGCATACAATCACGATTAAAAAGAAAAAGATCATGGATTTTTCTTAGATATACCAGCTTTCGGGAAGATATTTGTAACACTATATGGTTGAATGTCGGCAATCAAAATTGTGACAAATATTGGAAAAAACATATTTGTATGGGGCTAGGCACTTTGGAAAAGTTTGGCTTGATGTTAACATTATTTTTTCAAAAGCTGCAAACCAGCTATCGAGATGCCATACATATCTATAAAGCATGTGTTGTGGTGCTTCTCCGTGTGGCCTGCAACGCGTATTTCATAGCGTTATCGAAAGGTTTTGCTTAGAGATTTTAACAATCACTAATTATACTGAAGATATTTGTTCTATACTTTGTTCTATACTGTCAGGCCTGTACACCACTTTTACTCAACAACCGTATAGACCAAAGTTACAAAAAATCATCAATGGTTTCACAAAGTTAACCAGAACATCACAAATTGGCAAAATAATCAATGCAACCCACATATTTTTTTTCGAGGATACCCGTTAAAACATATTTGAGTATTTCGATCGTTTTAGAAGACAAAAATGACCCTTCACGCATTGATCATCGTCTTCTATTTTGGGATGTTTTTTTGTAACAAATAGAGCTCAACACACAACTCAACTATTTTCCAACCCTCCTCAATCTACACTCGCCCACGAAACCGTTAAATTATTAGAGGGTCTGTTGAGGAAATTTGTGGCACTGCAATTCAGCTTGTGATCATTTGGGATGCCACGTATCCACTTTCCTATTTTTTTCATCAAAGGGTATAGAACAAAAATTAATGGAGATGCAAAGATAAATGTTTATAAAGCATTATCAATTTGGCAAGTTCGTATAGAAATGGCGTTTGGCGTTTTTGAAAGGGCGGTAGAAAAAATTTAGAGGCACACCTGATAAGGAGAAAATGGTTCCAGCCGTTGCTTTGGCATGTTGTGTTTTACATAACTTCTTCATTTTCAATAAAGATATACTACCTGTACGGTGGAGGCAATTTCGGATGCGTTGAAAACGGTGTGACAACACTTTTTCATGGTGGGAACAACATGGTGCGCCTTATTTAGTCAATTTTGTAATGACGATGATGTTGTGATCGTTGATGACGAAGAGGAAAAATGATCGGTCTCTAACCGCTAGGATTATGGCGTTTTGATTTTTTATATGACATTAAGTTACATTTTAATTTTACTTAGCACACAAAAATGAAATAAAAAAAATCAAGGTTTATGTTGCGAAATTTATTTATTCAACGACATCTAGTTTTATTTTGTACGGAATTTATATTGTCGCATTGTTTCTTTGTTATATATTGTCTATACATTGTTGTTTTGTGTTGTTATTATTCAGAGGTATGTTGAAAGAGTCATTAAATTCTAATAATAAAATTGATACCGATTAAGTTGATTAAAATATTTGTATTATGTATTTCAATCCCATGCGGAAATATAGATACAATTAATAAACCATTACAAATTATATACAAAGATTTTTATTCTCTAATAACTGACATATTTTTTCCATAATCTCCGTTTTTTATCAGTTCGCTTCACTTTTTTAATGATCCCCATTGTTTTCCCGACTATTTCAGTGATTTGTAAGGTAACATTAAAACGCCAACTAGCCGGTTGCCTTCCCACCAACGACTTTTTTAGTTGGCGTGGGGATTCAGAGGTGGTGGGTGAGCCAATCACTAGACTTATTATATCTTCCTCTTTAGTTGAAACCCCACCCAACATTTTTTCGATTTCATGTTTCTTCTCTTTACACTACCTTTGTTATGACACCACTCATCAGCTATTGTAGGATGAGTAAACATGCTCACTACATCGCCGATCGCTATTAGCGTAGAAGTTTCTTGAGGGTATATGAATAATTACCGTAGTTAAATCTAATTTAGAATTAAAATTTTTTGAAAAAAAACATACATTCTAATTGTTTAATAATTCTAATTTGGTTCTTTTAAAAAAGTAAATGTCGGTCGCAAACATGCTTACACTAATATAGGTTTTTAGACAAAATCTGACTAATCGTACACGAATTGTACGTTCACACAGTCGTAACGTGGTTGTTGGACGAATACGTGCAAACTGGATATTTGACAACCCGATTTGATCACATTTTTAAATCGCCCATTCTTATGCGTCCGCGACTACTAAACATAATGAATTGTATTTTTTTACTAAAAAAACATGATTTTGTACGGTCTGACACTGACCGTATGCCATACAATCTTAAAAATTGACGTATTTCTGTCTTGTACGGTATTCGGAAAATAACCCTAAATGGCGTACAAAAAAAAAATAGAATAGCTACGCTATTGAAAAAAAAAAACGAGACGGAATTAGCGTTCACTACGCTAATAGCGATTGGCGGTGTAGCTCACCACTCTCTTTTCACGCACCCATACTCTTGAATGTATATAAGTTTTCTCGACCTCATTATATTCCCCTATCTCGTGATTGTGGATTGCCCCATCTTGTATAATTGTTTGACTTTCCAATTTGATCATCTAGCTGTTTGTTTTTCTGCCCTTTGTCTTTTCTATTTTCCTATTGCAACTCTCGAATAATTAAGAATTTTATTCTTCCTTTTTTTAAACGCGTTGTGTCGAATCCTTAATAGAAGTGGGTCTAATGTATTGAAAAAATGACCTTGCCATTCTTTATCCAATCTTTTGTTCTTGTAGAACTTGTGCTGTATATTTTTTCCTTTGATCATTTATTTTTTGCTAACATGAGACTAACGTGATATTTTGCTACTTGGCGCCTCAATAACGCTCTTCACTATTTTTTCCCACTAATTTTTGGTGTTGTGTCTTCCGGGCCTTTGTTGGAATTTGCCCCGAAAAACCAAAAAAACCTATAGTTCGTCTTTTGACCAACGGTCACGATCCGAGTCCACTTACGTTGGAACATCGTCTTGGGTCGCTTTTTGTGTTGATTGACTACGTCTCGGCGGATTAGTTATGTGGTACTCTATTTGTTAATTTGAAACTGTTGAAATTAAACTCTTGGATCATTGAAAAAGATGGAGGATAGAAGGGAAAAGGGAAAGAGGGACGAGGTGAGGAAGCGATGGCGGAGAAAGGGAGGGGGGAAGAGAGAGGGAGAGGGAAAGAGAGGGGGAAAAAGAGAGGGATGTTGTTCTACAACCACCGTTGCAAGAGAAGAGCCAACAGTAGTAGTGGAAGTAGACATTAGAAACAACAGAAACTATCAAAACACCTACTCAACAGCCAACTTTGATCCGACATAAAATATGACTCAAAAAGCCAATATGCCTCATATTTGCCACAGTGATACACAACACACAATAAACTGACAATTCCTAAAATTGCAGCCCAAATAACCCAGTAAATCATAAGATATGATGTTAAGAAGTTTCCCAAAAACTGCCATTAGAAAATCATATTCCCAAAACTGGATGTTATAAAATTGGCTATGTCCTAAACTATATACTCACAATGATTACCTAGCCGTCACACTAACCCGAGTAACCGTACGACAAAACTAACTTGACTTACGATAAAGTATCCAACCTGTACTTTAATGTACCGTGAGTTCCTCCAAAAACCTAATTATCATTTTTCAAAAACCTAATTACTAACACACTATTTTTTATTACACTAAACTACAAAGCAACGTTCTTCAAATATTTTCAGATAGCGAACCGTACAATAAATGTTCTAGGTACTTAGTCAGTGGTAGTTGCTAAAGTTTAGCGACTGTAGCAGTGTAGTACGAAGCACCTGAATGCTTCGTCACTTGTGGTCCCACGAGAATCACGCTTGTGGTCCTAAGTGAATCGTGTCCATTGGCACGAATTCAATCAATGATAATAACGTCGAACCGTACCATGTATTTCCGAAATAATCGGTTCAGATTCCGTTCGTCTGATCCGGTGAATCCAATCGTCTCTTGTATGACGCGTGTAACTCATTGTCGGCGCCACTCCATAAAACTTGCAAACGTTTCTCTTGTCGACACGTGTCGTTGTAAAAGTACAATACACTCTATTGTAGTTTTTCTACTGTAACACTAATTAATGTAAGTACTACAGCAGACTACTAAAAAAATATTCTAAGTTGTTTTAGTATCCTCTCACAACCCTATGTACTGAAATAAAGATTTACAATTTTCAACACTCCCCTAAATCTTTAGAGTTAATTACTCACTTAGTCTAATATCCCTTTTGCAAAACTGTAACTTAGGAGCAGAAAGGGATTTTGTTAACTTGTCAGCCACCATCTTTTCGTCCAGTAAATAACACAATTTAATAAATTTTGCAAGTACTTTTTCTCTAACAAAGTGAAGTCTAACATCCATGTGTTTGCTCTTAAAGTGATAGCTAGGAATAGAGACAATTGGAATGGCTGTCTAGTTATCACACCAAATAGCATGAGGACCTGTTTCTATACACCTAAGTTACTGTAAAATAGATTTGACCCATATGAGCTCTTTGAGGGCGGAAGGTGCTCCAACATATTCTGACTCTTTTGTGGATTGAGCTGTAACCTTTTGTAATTTGTTACTCTAGCAACAAGTTCCATCTCAAATCTTCAAAACAAAGCCAGTTGTAAATTTGTGGCTTGGCATGTCTCCATGGCTAGCATCGCTCTACGTCTGTATTTTCACCTCTCCTCCTCTAAGTACAAGCTTAAGATTTCGAGTACCTGCAAGATATCTCAACACCCTTTTTTGCTGCCTCCTTGTATGTTATTATATACTCAAGACTCCCACAACTGCTGCAATGTCGAGTCTCGTACAATTCATAAAGTATATAAGACTTCCAACTACCTGTCTATATGGCTTTGAAGCCATAAATTCTTCCTCATCGTTTCTAGATTCTCACAAACAATTATGTCTGAGTCTTGAATCAATTTCTTTCAATATCTGCCTGAATTTCATGGGATTTACAAATCCTTTTACATCTTTCATTTCAAATTTTTCCAGCATGTTACCTATTGCTTCTTTCTTAGTCAACATAATCATGCTTTTATTTTTGTCTTTTTCTACCTGTATACCTAAGATATACTTCGCCTCAGCGAGGTCTTTCTTCTCAAACCTAGACTTGAAAGTCGCTTTAATGCGGTTTATTTCACCCATTGACTTACTTATGAATAATAAGTAATCCACATATACAGCACTGTATAGTATCCCATCCTCCCCTTATAAGACATATTCAAAATGATCTGAGCTAATTCTCTTAAAACCTAGCCCAGTCAAAAACTCATCTAACTTCAAATTTTATTGACGCAAGCTTGTTTTAGCCCATACATAGACTTCATCAACTTACACACTAATTCTTTCTTTCATTTTTCTACATACATTTTAGGTTGCTTCATATAAATGGTTTCTTCTATTTCTCCATGCAAGAAGGTTGTTTTAACATCCATTTGATGTATTTCCATATTCTCTATAGCCGCAAGACTTAGTAAAATTTCGACAAATTCGACAACTAGAGAGAAGGTTTCTTCAAATTCATTACCTTCTTCTTGATTGTACCCTTTGGCCACTAGTCTGGCCTTATTCTTTTCAATGGTGTTATCCAGGTTCAGCTTCACCTTGAATACCTATTTGTTGCCAATGGCGTTTCTGCCTGGAGGAAGATCCACCACCTCCCATGATTGTGCCTCCATGAAAGACTTCATTTAATCGTTTGCTTTCTCGATCCACTGATTTCTCTCAAGTGATAAGAAGGCCTCCTGAATTGTTAGAGGCTCCCCCTTAGCTGTAGAAAAAAGAAAGTGAGAGCCTGTTTGAAGATGGCTGCTAGATCTCTTTCCCCCCGGAAATTCTGAGGCTGCAATCGTCCGCAACCTTTGATTTTTTTGTTTTGTTTGAGCCAGAAATAAGCTAGTACTGACTGTGTAGAAGTTCTTTCCGCCTAAGTCGTAACTTGGGGTGAAGCATCTTGCAAAGGCAATAGAGGAATTGAAGAACGAGGTGTCCCACTTGCCGGTGGAAAATAAACTCGTTGCGTATGGTGAAAAATAACATATTCTTGTTTTTCTTTTTTATGTTGATTTGGCACATTAAATAAGGCAAGATCGTTATTTTTTAATCTGGATATTTTTAGCGTAATATTCGTTTCTCAAATGCAAAAGCTTTATACCCTTTGATTATAATCATACCATGAAAATCCGAGGTAAGCCCTTAGCCTCAATTTGGCATCTATCTGTAAAGTGTCTAAAATAAAGTATTTACTACCAAAAATCTTAAAGTGACTAACATCAGGTTTTTCTCCTGTCCAAAGCTCATAAGGTGTAGTGCTAGCAGATGTAGAAGCAATTTTGTTTTTAATATAAACAGCTCACTTAAGTGTTTTAGCCCAAAATTTCAAATCTAACCCTTTATATGCAAGCATAGACCGAGCACTCGCTGTCACTGTCCTATTTAGCCTTTCAGAAAAACCATTATGTTTTGGTGTATATCGAACTGTAAGATTGTGACGATACCTTCCCAAAGGAGAAATTCTTTGGAATTTTTTTGATGTGTATTCTCCCCTATTGTCCAATTTCACCGCCAAGATCGGAACTCCATGAAGCTTTTCCGCCCACACCTTGTAGTGTTTGAAGTGAATAAACACTTCGCTTCTATGCTGCATGTAGTAAACTTTGGTGTACCTCGAGTAGTCATCTGTGAATGTGACCATATAGTGGATGCCTCTAGGTGAAGCCACTTGTGAAAGACCGAGAACATCATAATGTATTAGCTGCAGAGCTCTTTCCGATATGTGGTATGTTTCTTGTCGAAATTGCAATCTGTGGATCTTGCCAAGTGAACAACCATCACATGATCTTATGGATGAGAGTTGAGAGAAACTCCATTAACTATTCCCGAATTCGCTTTTTTTTTTAGGCTATCCTAATTCATGTGTCTTAATTTTTGATGCCACAACTCATTATCAGATTTGACACTGGAGTAGAAAACATCATTTTCCTTATATTCAGCCATGTCTATCCGGTACATTTTGCTAGCATCTCTAGTTCATGTTACTACTACTTTTCTTTTGTTTCTAACAACCTGTCTACCTCTTTTCAGAATGACTTCAAAGCCTTTGCTCTCCACTAAGGTTGTAGAGAACAAATTCTTTTTAAAGCCTGGAACATACAAAACATTGTGAAGAGTTCTCTCTACCGAATGTGGCCCCATTTCTACAATTACAGATACATCACCCTAAGCTGAGGTTTGAAAATTCATACCAATAACATAGTAGATACTCTTTGTTGGTGTTTGCAGCAGATTTGTAAAAGCCCCCTTGTTCCAGCACATGTGGGCCAATGCTCCCGTGTCCATGATCCATCCTGCATCTTTGGAACCCTCCATGGCTGCCGCCATAGCAAATAACTCCGCCTCCTCTTGCCGCCATAGAAAATAACTCCTCCTCCTCCTCTTGCTCATTAAAGCTTAAAGACTCATCTGCATCAGCAGCATAAGCTGAAAAGATCCAGAAGTTTAAAAGATAACATTTCCACAAGTATGATTTCGATAAAAGCCTTTGTGATATTGGCTTTGCTGTCAACGTAGCCTGTATACACCAGTCTCATTAGTCTTTTTTAGCTTAGGACTGTAGCTGTATTCATGACCCTCCTTAAAACAATAGAAAACTCATTAAACTGATTCTGATTCTGGTTAAACTAATTCCTATTCTGATTTAAAAGATTTTTTTAGTCAAAATCTGTGGCAAAAGCTTCAACCTTCCTCCTCCTTCAAGGAGTTTATTATTAGACTCTTCCTCCAATATAAGATTACATGCTAATTGAAATGACCAACTAGCTTTTTCGTGACTCTTAAACTGAGCAGACACAACTTTCATGCTACTAGGAAGACCTCTAATAAGCATAGTTGCCTGCTGAAACTCAAGAAATGATCCCCTATCAGAAGAGTGTGCATCAATAAGTGCACGAAAGTTGTCACAATACTCGACCATAGTTCCCCCCCGAGTATTTGTACCCCCAAATTTTTTCTAGCCACCATGAGCTTCTCTTAGACATTCGCTTTCTCAAAAGCAGATTTTTAATGATTTCCAAATGTCGCTCGCCTCTTCATTTTTAGTTGAGACATGACCAGATTTTTTGAAAAACAAAGAATTAGATTGTTCCTTGCCATTAAATTCTTTTTCGCCCAACTCGGATCTGTTTCATCAAGGGAGCCATCCAATACCTCTAATTAGTAAGCAGTTTCAAACGAAGATTTAACCATCGCCGCCCAGTACGCATACTTTTGGCCATTGAATATAGGAATTCTTGACGAAAGGCCCATAACCTGTAAAAGTACAATACACTATATTGTACTTAAGGATTGTAACACTAATTAAAGTAAGTACTACAGCAGACTACTTAGAAAATATTCTAAGTTATTTTAGTCTCCTCTCACAACCCTATGGGGAGGGGGAGGGGGGGGGAAGGGGAGGGGGAGGGGGAGGGGTGTTGAGATTTGAAATCTTTAGTTCTGTAAATAGAACTATGAGAAGAGACCAAAAAGACTAATAATATTTTCTAAGTAGTTTTATGTAATACTTAACTTTATTAGTATTACAGTAGCAAAAGTACAATAGGGTGTATTGTACCTTTGCAGGTTTTACGGAGTGGCGTCGACACGCGTTACGCAGTAGACAATTGGAATCTCCGGAACAAACAGACAAAATCTGGTTCGAATACCTCGGAAAATATATGGTATGGTGAATTTTGGAGTCATACGGATATCCTTGAAATATATTGTACGAAACATTTGTATGATCATTAAATGAAAACATCCGGATATTTCAGGTATTTGTTGTGCGATATGATTTATGATCATTTGTTACATGTGGTGTCGACGGACGCGATTTACTTGGGACCACAAGAATGATTCACGTGGGACCGCAAGTGACGAGGCATGATTTACGTGGGACCACAAGTGACGAGGCGTGATTCACGTGGGACCGCAAATGACGAGGCGTGATTTACGTGAGACCACAAGTGACGAGGCGTGATTCACGTGAGACCACAAGTGACGAAGCACTCAAGTGCTTTGTACTACACTACAACAGTCGACTTGACTTTAGGGACTTCCGTGACTAAGTACCTAGAACATTCTGTACAGTTCGCCATCTGAAAATATTTGAATAAACATTGTTTTGTAGTTTAGCGTAATAAAAATTAGTAATTTATAAATTAGGTTTTTGGAAAATATTAATTAGGTTTTTCGAGGTACTCACGGTACAAAAAATACAGGCTGGATACTTTGTCGTTAGTCAAGATAGTTTTATAGTACGGTCACCCGAGTTAGTGTGACGAGTAGATACTCATTGGGAGTATATAGTTTAGGACTTAGCCAATTTTGAATCATCCAGTTTTGGGAATATGATTTTCTAAGGGCAGTATTTGGGAAACTTCCAGACATCATATCTTATGGTTTTGTGGGTCAGTTGGGCTGCAATTTTGGGAATTGTCTGTTTATTATATTGTGTATCACTATGGCAATTTTGAGACATATTGGCTTTTTGGGTCATATTTTGTGCAAGGTGAAAGTTGGCTAATGAGTAGGTGCTTGATAGGTTTTGTTGTTTTCCATGTCTACTTCCACTACTACCGCTGGTCCTCCTGCAACGGTGGTTGTAGAACAATAGGTTATGGGCCCTTCGCAAGCATTCTAAACTTCAATGGCCAAAAGTATGCGTATTCGGCAGCGATAGTTGAATCTTTGTTTGAAACTACTGACTTATAAGGGGTCTTGGATGACTCCCTTGATGAAACAGATCAAAGTTGGGCGAAAAAAATTCAATGGCAAGGAATAATCTAATTCTTTGTATTTTAGAAAACCTGGTTATGTCTCGCCTGAAAATGAAGAAGGCCAAGGAGATTTGGACATCACTAAAATCTGTTTTTGAGAAAGCGAATGTCCATGAGAAGCTCATGGTGGCTGGAAAAATTGGGGGTACAAATACTAGGAGGGAACTATAGTCAAATATTGTGACAACTTTCATGTACTTATTGATGCACACTCTTTTGTTGGGGGGTCATTTCCTGAGTTTCAGCAGGCAACTTTGTTTATTAAAAGACTTCCTAGTGCCATGAAAGGTGTGTCTGCTCAGTTAAAGAATCATGGTAAAGCTAGTTAGTCGATGCAATTAGCATATAATTTTATATTGGAAGAAGAGTCTAATACTAAACTCCTTGAAGGAGAAAGAAAGGTTGAAGCTTTTGCAACAGACATTGACAAAAAAACTTAGTTAAATCAGAATATGAATCATTTTAACCAAAATCAAAATCAGTTTAATCAGTTTAATCAGAGGCCAAATAGACAGTTTTCTACTGCTTGTTTCTATTGTTCTGAAAACGGTTATAGGTACAGGTACTGTTCGAAGCTGAAAAATGCTATTGAGATAGGTTTATACAGGCCGGGTTGGCAGCAAAGCGAATATCACAAAGGCTTTTGTGGAAATCCTACTTGTGGAAATGCTCTCTTTTCAGCTTCTGCAACTGATGCAGATGAGTCTTTGAGCTTCAATGAGCAAAAGGAATTGGAGTTATTTGTTATGACGGCAACAATGGAGGGTCCCAAAGATGCAGGATGGATCATGGACACGGGAGCATCGGCCCACATGTGCTGGAACAAGGCGGCTTTTACAATTCAGCAGCAAAATTCTCCAAATAGTATATACTATGCTTTTGGGATGAGGGTTCAAACCTCAGCTCAGGGTGATGTATCTTTAATTGTAGATGTGTGGGGAAGTCGGTTGAGAGAACTCTTTACAATGTTTTGAATGTTCTAGGCTTTAAAAAGAATTATTTCTCTACATCATTAGTGGAAAGCAAAGGCTTTGAAGTCATTCTGAAAAGAGGTAGACAGGTTGTTAACGAGAAAAAAAAAGTAGTAGTAACATGAACTAGAGTTGCTAGCAAAATGTACCGGATGGACATGGCTAAATATAAGGAAAATAATGTTTTCTACTCTAGTGTCAAAATCTGATAATGAGTTCTGGCATCAAAAATTATGACACATGAATTAGGATAGGCTAAAAAAAATGGTGAATTCGGTTATAGTTAATGGAGTTTCTCTCAACTCTCATCCTACAAAATGATATGATGGTTGTTCACTTGGCAAGATCCACAGATTGCCATTTCCACAAGAAACATACCACAGATCAGAAAGAGTTCTGCAGCTAATACATTATGATGTTGTCGGTCTTTCACAAGTGGCTTCGACTGGAGGCGTCGACTATATGGTCACATTCACATATGACTACTCGAGGTACACCAAAGTTTACTACATGCAGCATAGAAGCGAAGTGTTTATCCACTTCAAACACTACAAGGTGTGGGCGGAAAAGCTTCATGGAGTTCCGATCTTGGCGGTGAAATCGGACAATAGGGGAGAATACACATCAAAGGAATTCCAAAGAATTTCTCCTTCGAGAAGGTATCAGTCACAATCTTACAGTTCGATATACACCAAAACATAATGGTTTTTCTGAAAGGCTAAATAGGACAGTGACAGAGAGTGCTCGATCCATGCTTGCATATAAAGGGCTAGATTTGAAATTCTGGGCTAAAACACTTAAGTGTGTTGTTTATATTAAAAACAAAATTGCTTCTAGATCTGCTAGCACTACACCTTTTGAGCTTTGGACAGGAGAAAAACCTGATGTTAGTCACTTTAAGATTTTTGGTAGCAAATACTTTATTTTAGACACTTCACATGATAGATGCCAAATTGAGGCTAAGGGCTTACCTCAGATTTTCATGGGGTATGATAATAACGCAAAAGGGTATAAAGTTTTTATATTTGAGAAACAGAAGGTGATTATCGCTAAAAATATCCAGATTAAAAATGAACAAGATTCGGTTGACTTATTTAATGTGCGAGATCAACAAGAAAAAGAAAAACAAGAATATGTTATTTTTCACTATACGCAGCGAGTCTACTTTCCACCGGCAAGTGAGACTTTTTTTCCTTTAGTTCCTCTGGTGCCTTCACAGGATGCTTCACCACAAGCTACACCTCATGCGGAAAGAACTGCTTCACACAAAGTACTAGCTCATATTATAGTTTAAACAAAACAAAAAAATCAAAGGTTGTGGACGATTTCAGCCTCAGAATTTCCGGGGGCAAAAGATATAGCAGCCGTCTGCAAGCAAGCTCTCACTTTGCCTTCTCTGCAGCTACATATGAGCCTCTTACGATCTAGGAGGCCTTCTCATCACCTGAGAGAAATCAGTCGATCAAGGCGGCAAACGATGAAATGAATTCTATTATGGAGGCACAGACATAGGAGCTGGTGGATCTTTCTCCAGTCAGAAAAGCCATGGGCAGCAAATGGGTATTCAAGGTTAAGTTGAACCCGAACAACACCATTGAATGATATAAGGATAGACTAGAGGGTAAAAAATGTTGTTCTTTGGTCTAAAATAGACCGCAGAAGCGACCCAAACTATCATGCAAGAAGCTAAGCGAAGCTAGGCCAATGAACAATCATTTGAAATGCATCCTCCATTTAACATGCAACAACTAAGGTTTGATGGAAAAATCAACATAAGCAAACCCTAGGACAAATGCATAAATAATGCATATCAAACAAACATAAAATAACATAAAATAAATAATAACAAAAAGAGTCCAATCTCACATAAACATTAAATAAACAAAAGTATATCAATAAACATATTACTCAAATGCATGACCTAATCGGCAACCCTAAAAGTCTACATCTTCGGTTCCTACTTTTCATGCTAAGCATTGATGATTAATTCCTAACAAAGCTCATTCCTATATATACACTTGTGAGCTGTCAATGAATTGCTACATGTTAAAATAGCCAACGTACCTTCCACTAAGTAGTATTATATTATGAGAAGCTATTACGACAAATAATCCTAATTGTAAGTGTACACCTGAAAGTCAACCAATCATAAGAGTACACTTGTCTGCAAGTACGACACTACACACACACAAATTAAACTGCCGAAACCCTTAAATTATAACCTAAATAAAAAATGTCATAATCAATACTAAATTAATAATACACATACGACAAAACAATGTTATTTCAAATATTTTCACCGACGCGTCCGCAAAATATGCGTCATAAGCGACAACTCGCTTAGTCACTTGTAGATAGATCCACGTAGTGAACCAACATCGCATATGTACGGTCCACTAGATAATGTGTCATAAAAAACAATGTGGTTTGTTAAAAATATCGGCAGACGCCGTTCGCCCTCCACGTGTACCATGACCAACTTGCCGAAATCAAACCGTACGATCCAAATCCTGTCCGTACCGAAATCACGTACTTCGTCATAAATGCGCCTTGTCGCATTTAAGGTACACGTCATTTTCGATAAATGAACTCTCTCTCCTCTGGACTCATCTGATCGTCTAAGATCATCACTCCTCCTACACTCATATCACTTACTTTTTTCAAGTCCATGGGAGTGGTACAACTGTTAGCATTTTCCATCTAGAATTTCTCAAGCATATTACCTATTGCTTCTTTCTGAGTAAGTCTGATAATCTTCTTCCCCCTATCTCTCTCCATTTGGATCCCCAAAATATATTTTGCCTCCCCTAAATCCGTCATATCAA
>JBBHKE010000030.1:295212-398484 GCA_037447655.1 Zygnema cylindricum | reverse complement strand
CAGCATATACCTCTTCTCCACGACCGAAGTTACTCTTGCTGGTCCCGAGAATGTCTGTGTGGACCAGATCTAATACTTTATCACCTCTATACGTGGCAGTTTTGGGAAAAGGGAGTTTGTGAGCTTTACCTTGGGCACAGCCACTACAATCATCCATTTTTTCATTATCCCCAAACTGAATGCCTTCTACTACACCTAGCTTTTCATTTCCCTCAGCGTATCAAAATGCACATGCTTCAACCGCTTATGTCAAATCATCAAGCTCGGGACACCACCAGAGTAAGCATTTTTCTTTTCATTACTCAGTTTAAGGCTAAACATTTTCTTGGCTACCCTTATCTGCTGTGAAGTCAATTTCATCTCCGTACTTAGCTGTAAAGACTCCTTTTCTAGTGAAGGTATCAAAATCCTTGTCATCTAATACAAAAGTAGACACAAGATTTTTACTCAGCTGAGGAATGTAGAGCACATCTGAGAGGGTGAGTAAAGAAGTCTTACCCTTCACTAAAACTTTCAAATATACCAAGCCCACTAGATTTGTGGTTACTACTCTCCCATCCCCATACTCTATTTTTACAGTAGGGATCTTTCTTAGCTTAGTGAAAAGGTGCATGTCACGTCACATATGCGTGGATGCACCTAAATCGATGATCTATCCTTCCTGTGGAGCTCCTCGAATGGCTCCAAGAGCACACTTCTGTCTCCGAGGAATCTCCTTCTCCTCAAGGTTGTGGTCGAAAAGAAGCTCCCCATCCTCCTCCTCAGAGGACTCGTCCTCCTCAGTCTCTCCTCTTACTCGGGTGACCACAAGTGCCTTCTTATTCCCTCCGGAAGAACCTCCTCCACGGTTTTCTTGGAGCCTCAACTCTGACAGCTCAATGCAATCAGCTATAAAGTGTCCCGACTTTTTGCAAAAATGGGAAAGATCCTTTGGGGGCCTAGGTTCTCCGCATTGATTTCTTTCTCCTTTGAAGCTGTTGTACGGCTTCTTCGGATCCTTCCTCCACCGGTCCGTCCCAGCAGCTAGAGCTTGAACGCTTTTACCTCCTCTGCGGATCTCAATAGTGTTCTCCTGCATGAGTATCATTCGGACCCAGATTCTCCACTTCCAAGAACTGTCATCCATTAATTGCACTCGGTACATGATGATTTCATACTCCTCATGCAACTTCATGATAAGAGTGTTAACTTTCATCTTCATTGTGCCTGTCCATCTGGCACTCTCCGCCTCCAAATAAAGGCAAGAGAGATCATTACAGTAATCTTACATCTTTCCTCATTTGTAAGTGTAACTCCCCAACCTTTGCTCCACCAGCTGGAGCTCATGAATGGTACTAGCTCTATAAATCTCCACTAATGTCATCCACAACTCCTCGGCCTTGAAGATGTGAAGATGAGAGGTCGCCAGAGCTTGAGTGAGGAGCCTCAGAATGAAATGCCTGGCATTCATTTTGGTGTACTCCCACATTTGAATATCGTTTCCTTTGTCTTCATGACCACCGCTCCGGGTGCCGTGGCAATAAGAGTAAGAGGTGTCTCTTTTCCTTTCCCCTTTTCGGACACACTGCTGTTCCCATCGTCTGTCTCCTCTGTTGTTGCTGAAAAGAACCTCACTCCATCAAACCCTGGTGGGGTCCCTTGAGATGGACGATTCACTATTCCATTGACGATATCCCAATATCGTTTTTCACACATTGCTCCTATCATCATAGCTTCTCAGTAAATGAACCTCGATCCGTTGAAGATGGGCACTCTAGAGGGTGGGCCCATAACCTGCAATTTTGTGTCCCCCATCGTATCACTGAATTCAGGAAGCCTCAAGGTAGCTTTAGGCTAGCCCTCTTGCAATTTGGATCACTGCTACCGAAGCAGATAAATAGACAATCTAACTGCACCCCTTTCCTGTGTATACTCCCTTGAGTCCACAGCAAAAAGAATCACTGAAAGTGCCCAACCAGGTAATTAATTATCAAGTGGCAAAGATGCCAATATTTATACAAGCTTGTTGGGAGAGAGGCGGCTACCTCTTCAATCCTCAAAGTTATACACCCCTCTTTCAACCCTTATCTACTGATGTACGAACCAATCAGAAGAGTGTTCAGTACAAAAAGTACCTACGGCCGATGTACTTTTTGTACGGCTAGTGTACGACAAGGCCATGGAGGGGACGTCTATCTTTTTTGGACTTGTCCTTATGCTCCCCAAAATTCTCGCTTCCTAATGATATCTTGCCACGTGTCGACAGGTCATGTCACATCCGAAAACTGCTTAGACGGCCACTCTGGGATCTCGGCGATGATGCGGGCCGTCGGATCTAAACTAGCTTTAATGTTCACGGTCGAAAATAACAAATGTCTGGTACATTTGTTTCGTGCGCACTAAACCTCAACTAGTTCCTATGTCCTTAATTTGGTATTCCGTTAATCGGATTTATGATGTAGATAATGTTTAAATATCTATCAAACCCTATGTATCCTAACGGACTACTACGACAGACTGGTAAGAGCTTACGGCTACACCTCGCTCTGCCAGTCAGAGGTTTGAGTCCTACCGGATTGAACCTTTTTGTTGAGAGTGACTTAGGTCACTCTTTAGTCATGCCTATGGAGCTAAGGCAGCCATGGCTCCACCGCCCTCTCTTTCCTTCAGTGACTACAACAAGTATGGAGGCTAAAGAGAAGAGGTGGAGACAAACTGCCTTAGCTTTTCTTTTTGCTATTTTATTTAATTAAGACTTAGAAAATACTTCCCCTAAATCTAGTGATTTTAACACGAACTCCTTTGAAGTATATTCTCCTCCGTTGTCCAATCTTAGCGCCAAGATCGGAACTTCGTGTAGCTTTTCTGCCCATGCATTGTAGTGCTTAAAGTGTGTAAGCACTTCACTCTTTTGCTGCATGAAGTAGACTCTTGTGAACCTCGAGTAGTCATCAGTGAATGTAACCATATAGTGAACACCTCCAGTTGATGGAACTTGTGATGGACCGAGAACATCCGAGTTGATAAGTTGTAGAAATTTGTCCGATCTAAGGTCAGATTGCTCTGGAAAAGGTAATCTGTGGATCTTTCCAAGTGAGCATCCATCACATGATTTCACAGGTTGAAAAGTAAGAGAAACACCTTTAATCTTTTCTGAATTCAACATGTTTTGTAAGCTATCATAATTGATATGGCATAATCTCTTATGCCATAGTTCATTGACACATGATATGTTGTTTTAAAAAGATAGTTTCGTGCGTACTTGACGCGAGTTTTAATGATTAAGTACTAACTTGATTTAATGTGGAGGTTCAAATGGATTTGCGGATTGGGGAAGTAATTGTACGTATAATATTAAAGTGACGTGAAGGTCAAATTGAGTGGCGCTAACAAACATTTGAAATGGACGGCACATCGCAAAGCGATCTGACGTGAAAATTACAAAATGTGTGATTTGTAACATAATAAAACAAACGATATTTATGGAAAAGTACGGCAACAGTACGGGACGTCATATTTGGCAAGTGGACAATAAATCAGTTACCGGCAGTTATGGTAAAGGACGAAGTCTTGGTACGGACACGATGTAAGTGGCACGATTCCACTTCGACAAAAATGGTTCATGGTACATTTGAAGTGCGGACGGCGGCCGCCGATATACTTGGAGATTCACACTATTTTAAGGACGTCATTCACTCGGGGACCACAAAATGACTTAGCATCGGTAACACCTTTTTGTACGGACAAATATTTGTAAATACTTGAGAAACATCTGTTTGTAGTTTAACGCATTATAAAATAGTATTTCACTCTTAAAATAGTGATACGTGTAGCTCTAGGATTAGCGTAGGAATCAGTAGAGTAAGTATAACTTGTAGGACCTACAATACTTTTGATTATCAGCTGAATTTATCAAAGTAATGGCAAACTATTTTTCTGCATCTTTGACCTGTCAGTGTGATCACTCTGATTGACATCTGGATATAAAACTTTGTGTGTATGTTATTTGATATAGAAAATATATGGTTGTGTAGTTTCATTCTGTTCTGCTGTTTTTGTATAATTCTGTGAGGAGTCTACCTGATTAGTTTGGTAAGTTGTCAGATGTTTTTGGGAAACTCTGCAGCTCATATCTTTTGGATGCCTTGCTGGATTTGGCTGTAACTTTGAGAGGTTACATTGTTTAGGATATACTGCATACTCGTGTTGTTTCAGCTATTTTTGGATATTGTAGAGTAATCTGTGTTGTCTGAAACACAACTGTTTTGAGGTAGTCTGTGGGTGTCTTTTGTGGGTAATCCATGACTGAAATAGGGCAAGGACAACATGATACACAGGAATAAAGAACATCATTTTCTTTGTATTAGCCATATCTATCCTATACATCTTGCTTGCATCTCTAGTTCTTGTCATTCCAACTTTACCAAGCTTGCTAACAACATGTCTGCATTCTTTGAGGATTATATCAAAGCCTTTGCTTTCTACCAAAGAAGTACAAAATATATTCTTTTTGAACTCAGGTACATATAACACATTGTGGAGATTTCTTTCTACCAACTTTCCCCCCACATCTACCATTAAAGATACATCACCCTGTGTTGAAGTTTGCAAACTTATGTCGCTGGCATAGTAAATGTTCCTGGGAGGTGTCACCTTCAGGTTGAAAAAACTGGATTTGTTTCAACACATGTGTGCCAAAGCTCCGGTATCCATGATCCATCCTGTATCTCTCTAACCTTCCATAGCTGCCGCCATTGCAAATAATTCTCCTTCTTCACCTTCAATGTAAGACAAGGGATCATCTTCTTCAGTTGCAAAACTTGAGAAGAGAGGAGTTCCTCGAGAAGAGTTCCCAGAAAAAACCCTTATGATATAGGCTTTGCTGCCAGCATAGACGATATAGTCCTGTTTCATTTGCCTTTTTCAACTTCGAAAAGTACCTCTATCCATGTCCTTTTCAGAGCAGTAAAAGCGAGTAGTAGTTTGTCTATTTAGTCAGTTATTATACTGTTTCAGATTCTCATTCCTATCCTGATTTCTGTTCTGATTAAGTAAAGTTTTCCTGTCAAAATCTGTTTCAAAGCTTCTACCTTTCTCTCTCCATGCAGTATTTTAGAAGTTGCTTCTTCTTCTTAGATCAGATTTTATACTAACTGAAAAGTCCTGCTAGATTTATCATGAGTTTCCAACTGGACAGACACTCCTTTCATATTACTAGGGAGTCCCCTAACAAGTAAAGCTGTCTGGTGGAACTTAGGAAATGAGCCACCACCAGATGAATGTGCATCAATAAGAGCACGAAAGTTATCACAATATTCTATCATACTCCCCCCAGAGTATTTATAGTCCTAGATTTGTCCAGCCACCAGAAGTTCCTCCTGGACATTAGATTTCTCAAAAGCATTTTTTAGTGATTCCCAGGTTTCTTTTGCTTTTTTCATTTTGAGCCAAGACATGACCAAATTCTCGGAGATGCACAAAATCAGATTGTTTCGCGCCAGTGAGTTTTTCTTCGCCTAGCTCGCATTTGTTTCACTTAAAGTACAATCGAAGACCCCCAATAGATCAACAGTTTCAAATGTGGATTCAACCATCGCCGTCCAGTATGCATACTTTTGGCCATTGAAGATGGGAATTCTTGATGGAAGGTCCATAACTTGTTGTTCTACAACCACAGTAGCAAGAGGAGAGCCAGAAGCAGTAGTAGTGGAAGTAGACATTTAACTCAGAAGCTAACAAGCACCCTACCCAAGATCCAACTTCAAGATGTAGTAGAATGCAACTCAGTGATCTATTCAAACTCAAATTCTGCATAACAGTAGTAAGCACAGTGTACAATCACTCTACAAAGATCCAACTCAATTGATCTCGCCAACCATAAGATATTCACACTGCATATTCACAAAAACTGCCTTAGTTGATTAATATCCCAAAACTTAGATAATCACAATTTGTCTTAGTCCTAAACTATATACTCATAGTGAGTATCTACTGGTCACACTAATTTAAGTGACTGTACTACAGTACTGTTCTATGCTACGACAAAGTACTAAAACTGTACTTACTATTCTAAGAGTACTTCAAAAACCTAATTTTGCCTTTTCTCTAAATCTGAATAGTGCGACACTATTTTAAATTAGCTAAACTACAAAACCTTGTTTCCAGATATTTACAAATAGAAGGTCGTACATTAAAAGTTCTTGGCGCTTAGTCAGCAATGGTCGATAGCATTCGGCTGACTGTTGTCGTGTATTACGAAGCTTGTGATACCGTCCAAGTGTGCTTCGTCATTTGTGGTCCCTTTTGAATCGCGTCAGTCAATTCGATGTCAATCAACGACCCTTCTTGGCTGACCGTACCATACTTTTCTAGATATGCGGTTTGCTTTTTTTTCGTCCGATTTCATCAATCCGCTCGTTATTCTCCCGATACGTGTATGTGGTCATCGGCGCTACTCCGTGAAACGTGCAACACCCTTTTCCTGCCGACGCGTGTCCAACTAGCCGTACAGTACACTATCTTTGTCTTTTGTTACTGTAACACTATTTGAGGTAAGTATTACAGGTTTTCATTTCCCAAAATATTCTAAGTCATTAATTCCTCCTCACAGCTCTATCAACTGAGTAAAGATTTCCAATATCAACACCATGGTGGCTGTATTTCTAAGAGGAAGTCAAAGTGGGGAATGTTATCCAAAACGCATATTCTAACTTTGCATTCTGTGGTGGAACTGAGCACACAAAAAGTCTTATTTCACGAGGTGTAGTTTTATTGGGGTTCTGATTGTCAAGGGGTCAATCATTTAGGTTTTTATTAACTTGGAGTCGCACTAACTAGATAAGCTTCCTTCGACCTTTGAATTGTATGGTGAGAATGGACCCCACAAAATTACAGATTATGGGCCCACGACCTAGGGTGCCTATGTTTGATGGAACAAGTTTCACTTATTCGGAGTTCACGATGGAGGGATTGCTTTTCGAGAAGCACTTGTGGGGAATTCTTTCGGGACAACTGAGGTGTTCGCCACCGAGCTTTGGAGGAACTTACTATGGAGAATCATCTGGGGCTTTCCAAAGAACCAAACGGAGTAAGGATGCAACGGAAGGTGAAGGGAAAATCATTACCATGGAAGGGGAAAAAATGGAGAAGGATAAAGGGACACCAATGGTGAGGGGAGCTAGGCTCCTGGCTACGGTTCCACTTGTGGGGATTATAACTGAACCAAAAACTAAAGAAAATGAGAGAAAAATTTGGGAATATAAAAACACTATAGCAAAACATCTCATACTTAGATATGTGTCTAAGTTCATAGTTATCACACTTTTAAGTCTAATCAAGTCTTCGAAAATTTGGGAAATACTAATTTAGATTTATAAAAGTGAGACTATACAGAGGCTGCAGTTAGACAAACACAAAATTGTGGTCTATGTTTATAAAGGCGGTAGCATGATAGAGTTTTGCAATGATATTACTCCATTATATGTTGAGCTTGTTGGTGCAAAATATGTAGAATGTGAGGAGAGAAAGATTAATGCACTAATCATGAAACTCGCAGATGAGAACGAAGACATCATTTATCGTATGCAGGGAATGGATGTCTCCTCATGGACTTGGAGCATTACCATGGGGATAATACTTGTGAGGGAAAGCACTTTGGAGCTTCGTAACGGAAGTGATAGGGGGACGGCATTTATAGCTAGTAGTGACTAGCAAAAGCGTGATGTGAGGAACGGCGACAATGAGCGGAAGCGTGATGAGAGGAAGAAAGACAAAGTTAAACCTTATCAGAACTTTGGTGGAAAGAGAGGGAGAAGAAAAGAAAAGGGAACTTCGAAAAAGGGGGTTTGCCTAGCTTGTAGGAAAACGGGTCACTATATGGAGGAGTGTCCTTGTTTGGAAAAACTTAGAAGTTGGTATGTGAATGAGGAGGAAGAAGGGGAAGAGGAAAAAGAGGATGAAGAAACTTTGGAGCTTTTTCACATCGGTAGAATGGAAAAGAGAGAAAAGTACACGGAAATTCCACGAAAGCAACAGTGTGTTTTTGGAGGTATAAAAGAAGTAAAGGGAAGCGAGGTACTTGAGGGAGTTAGAAATAATAAGGATAATTATATAGATGTATTGGAAGCAAAAACTAGTCGAATAGGGAGACTTCAACGGATTCCAAGGAAAGGGGAGAAGTAAAACTAGAGGGGGCTTTAAAGGATAGGGGAGGAGAGAAACATTTAATGAAAGATTTTGGGGAGGAGAAATATTTATAGGGAATTAAGTCTGAAAAAGAGTGGAAAGAATTCCATGGGAGAGAGTGAGGAAAGTTCAGAAAATGGGGTGAGTATCATGGACAAAAATATGAGTACAAAAGATGTAGGTTTTATGAGGAACTTAGTGGGGACTCTTGATTTAATGATAAGTTTGGACGGTAATGGCTTTGACATCACTAATGGGAGTGATGCCATTTTTCAAGGTGTGCCTGTAAAAGGGATAGCATCTGGGTGTGTGTTGGAGAATGGAGATGGGTTGGCTGGTTGAATTGCAAGAGAAAAATCGGTTTTTGTGTGGATGGAAGAGAGATGAGGTGGATAATATCTTTGTTCGGATTTATGAAAAATGGGATGCTAAATAAAACGTATGATCAACTAGATGGAATGTTTACTTCAGCTTATTTAATGGACCTTACTGAATATGAGGGTGTTGTTTTAAAGTTTTATTAAAATAAAAGGAAAAAGAAGAGGAAAAGGAAAAACAGAAGGGAATGTTTGTTTATTTCTTTGTAAGAAGTAAAGGGAAATAGACTAGAAAATAAGGGGAGTGTTGATATTTGAGTATTTTCTAGGTCTTTATTTAGGATAGGAAAAGAGCAGAGGCAGTCTGCCTCTGACTCCATTCTCTAAGCCCCCCCCCTCCTTGTTGTAGTCATTGAAGGCTGAAGAGGGAGCTAAAGCCATGGCTGCCTAAGCTCTCTAGAGATACACAAGTAGATAATGGTATGTTTACTAAAAGGAAACTTGACGGACCCAGGATTTGATCATGGTACCTACCGTCCGTCATACAACCCGTAGCCGTTAGCTTTATCCGTTAAGTCTAAGACTAGTGTTAGGACATGTAGGGTTTGATAATTATATAACCATGTACCCGTAGACGAATTCATTTAACGGCGCGAATAGATTCTTAGTATAAAGATATAGTTTAGAGTAGTACAATTTACAGTACTTTGCGAAACTAATACCGCGCATTTGTTTCGACGACGAAACAAATACCGCGCACATATTTTCAATGGGTAGAATTGAATGCTGGATTTAATCGACGGCCGTGGTGCGAGAAGAGATTTCGGAATGGCCGCCTCGGCGTTTTCTGGCGCAGCCACTCCGGATGACACGTGGAAATGCGCTGGAATATTGCGAAATCTCCGGAACGCAAGATAACAAGTTTGGATGTGAAAGCTGTCACCTGTATGGTCATGTCCTGCAGTTGCTGTATAGAAAGTACTCTGGCGCCTGTACTTTTCTATACCGTACTATCCTGTGATTGGCGCCGTACTTCAGTAGAAGGGGTTTAGAGAGAGACTAGGACTTATAATTTTTGGGTAGGTAGCCGCCTCTCCCAGAGAGCACCTTGTATAAAAGGCTAACTTTGGCCAGCCATATCTATCAAATCAGTAGACCAAATTCAGTCATTCTTTTTGATGCGGACTCACGGGAGTCCAGGCTTCACAGGGGTGTGGTCGGTTAGAGTGTTTGCATGCCAAGGTGGCTGTATTTATAAGGGAAAGTCAAAGTGGGGAATGTTATCCAAAATGCATATTCTAACTTTGCATTCTGTGGTGGAACTGAGCACACAAAAAGCCTTATTTCACAAGGGTGAAGCTATATTGGGGTGTTGTTTGTCAAGGGGTGAATCATTTGGGTTTTTATTAAATTGGAGTCGGCACTAACTAGATAAGCTTCCTTGGACCAACGAATTCTATAGGGGGAATGGACCCCATAGAATTACAATGTCAATATGTTTACTTTTGAAATGATGTGTATGATTGTTTGCTATAGCTATGGCGGCTTGATTGTCATAGTATAAAATGTGAGATCCATGCTGCATCCATCCTAATTCTTGTAAAGAACCTTTTACCCAAATGATTTCTTTTACTGTTATGCTGACTGGTAAGAATTCCGTTTCCATTGTTGACTGAGCTGTCACCTTTTGAATTTTACTCCCCCACCATCAATTTCCTTGTCCAATCTTCAAAATGTATCCAGATGTTGATTTCCTTGGTGATGTCGTCTTCGTAACTTACATCGCTCCAAGTTTGGATGTTGATTCAATCTCCTCTTGTTGAATTATTAGAATTATAAAGTATTTTCTAGGTGTTAATAGCTCAGTGGAAATAGAAAAGAAAAGCATAGGCAGTCTGCCTCCACCTCTCCTCTCTTTCTCCGATACTTGTCGTAGTCACTGAAGGAGAGAGAAGGTGGTGGAGCCATGGCTGCCTTGGCTCCTTAGGCAGGTCAGAAAAAGTGACATAAATCACCTCTACCAAAAAGGTCGAGTCCGATAGGACTCGAACCTTGGACCGGCAGGGCAAGGCATAGTCGTCAGCCTTAGTCGGTCTGTTGTTGAAGTCCGTTAGATTGCATGGGGTACGATAAGTATTTAAATGTGTTAGAGCTAACTAATCCGATTAATGGAATTACAGTTAAGTCACATAAAAACAAAATTGAAATATAGTGCGAACGCAAAATTGCACGAAACAATTTACTAGACATCGATTTTCAACGACTAGCATTTAAAGTGGTTTTTGATCCGATGGCGCGCGTCATCGCTGAGATCCCAAAATAGGCGCTTTGGCGATTTTCACGCTTAAAATTATATGGTGCCACGTGGCAAGATAACACTGGAGAGCGGGAATCTTGGAGAGCATAAGGGCAAGTCGAAAGAGAAAGATGTCCACTCAATGGCGAAGTCGTTCACAAGCCGTTCATAAAGTACACCGGCCACAATACCTTTTTGTACTTTATAGTTATGTGATTGGTTCGTACATCAGTAGATAGGAGTTGTGAGAGGGGTTTATGACTCAGGAGATTTAGGAGGTAGCCGCCTCTCTCCCAATGAGCTTGTATATATTTTGGCATCTTTGCCACTTGATAATTAATCGCCTAGTTGGGTGTTTTCAGTGATTTCTTTTGCTGCGGACTCAGGGGAGTCTAGACTGCATAGGGGTGCACTGTGATTCCTTGTTTGCAAATTTGAGCATCTGTGATCTTAACTGAAGAAGGGTTAGCCAAAAACTATCTACAGGCTTCTTGATTTTTGTAGTCCAATGGGGGACACAAAATTGCACGTTATCGGCCCACCCTCTAGGGTACCCATCTTCAACGGATCTGATTCATTTATTGGGAAGCCATGATGGTAAGGGCTTTGTGTGAAAAAAGATACTTGGGTATTGCCTCTGGACAAGTGAAACGTCCATCTCAAGGAGTTCCACCAAGGTTTAGTGGAGTGAGGTTTTTTTGCAGCAGTATCTACTACAACGGAAGAGGCCGACAGCGGCGACACTAGTGTGTCCGAAAAAGGGAAAGGGAAAGAGACACCTCTTACTCCTATCGCCACGGCACATGAATGGGTGGCGGCGAAGACCGAAAAAAACTATATTATAATGTGGAAGTACGAAAACATGGCTGCTGGGTACTTTATTGAGAGACATCTCACTCAAGCTTTCGCAACTTCTCATCTCCACATTTTTCAGCTCAGGAGCTGTGGGAGACCTTAGTGGAGATCTATAGAGCAGGTACCCTTCAGGAGCTCTAGTTGGCCGAGCAACAGTTAGGAGACTATACTTACAAAGGGGGAAAAATGTTAGACTATTGTAATGACCCCTCTTGTTTGTATTTGGAGATATAGAGTGCCGGGTGGACGAGTATAATGAAGATGAAAGTCATCACTCTCATCATGAAGTTGCCTAATGAGTTTGAGAACATAGTGTATCGAGTGCACGAAATGGATGACAGTTTGTGGAAGTGGAACAAAGTGGTCCCAATGATACTTGTGTAGGAGAACACTAACTAAATTCGGAGAGGAGGAAAGTGGGTTCAAGCTCTAAGTGCTGGAACAGACCAGTGAGGAAAGTATTCGAGGAAGCCATACGACAACTTCTAGGGAGAGAAAGATCAAACTGGAGGACCAAGGCCTCCAAAGGGCCTTTGTCATTTCTGCAAAAAGTCGTGACACTTCATAGCTTATTGCACCAAACTGTCGGAGCTAAAGCTTGAAGAAAACCGTGAAGGAGGTTTTTCCGGGGGAAAGAAAAAGGCACTTGTGGTCACAAAAGTGAAAGGGGAGACAGAGGAGGATGAATCCTCCGAGGAGGAGGATTGAGAGCTTCTCCTTGACGAGAACTAGAAGGAGAAGGAGATTCATCGAAAACAAAAGTGTGCCCTCGAAGCTATTCGCGAACCTCAACAGGAAGGATGGATCATCGATGCAAGTGCATCGATGCATATGTGTCGTGACACGCACCAAGCTAAGAAAGATCCCCACTCTAGAGATAATGTATGGGGATGGGAGAGTAGTTACTACAGATCTAGTTGGATCGGTAGATCTGAAAGTCTTAGTAAAGGGTAAGACTTTCATACTCACTTTCTCAGATGTACTTTATATCCCTCAGCTAGGCAAAAATCTTGTCTCTACTTTTGTATTAGATGATAAGGAGTTTGATACCTTCACTAGAAAGGGAGTCTTTACAGCTAAGTATGGGGATGAAGTTTACCTCATAGCAGATAAGGATAGCTAAGGAATATTTAGGCTTAACCTGTGTAATGAAAAAAAATTGCTTATTATGTTGGTCTCCCAAACTTGATGATCAGGCATAAGAGGTTGGGGCATATCCACTTTGATAGGATGAGGGAAATGAAGAAGCTTGGTGTAGAACAGAGCATTCAGTTTAGGGAAAATGAAATGGTGGATGATTGTAGTGGCTGTGCCCAATGGAAGGCTCACAGATTTCTATTTCCCAAAACTACCACATACAAAGGTGAGAAAATACTAGATCTGGTCCTCACACATATCTGAGGACAAGCAAAAGTACCTTCTGTAGGAGGTAAAAGGTTCATGATGACAATTACTGATGACAGGTCCAGATACTCTAGAGTATTATTTCTAAAAACAAAGTCTGAAGCACCTACTTACTTCAAGGAATAAAAAGCCTAGAGTGAGAAGCTGCACGAAGCCCCCATTAAAAGAATAAGAAGTGACAATGGGGGAGAATATACCTCTAACTAGTTTGAGGAATATCTGAGGGAGGAAGGAGTTCACCATCAGAAAACGGTACCTTATAATCAAGAACAAAATGGGGTAGTTGAGAGGTTAAACCGAACTCTAGGTGATAATGCATATAGCATGCTGGCCAACAAAAAGATCGGAAAAAAGATTTGGGCTGAGGCCATGAACTATGCTAACTACATCAAGAATAGAGTCCTTACCTTAGCTGTGAAAGGAATGACACCTTATAAGAGATGGATTAGAAAAAAACCAAATATTTCGCATCTAAAAGTATTTGGCAATCAAGTTTACAGTCTAGACACAGATAGGAAGAATTGGAAATTTGATGCTAAAGGGAAACCGAGATATTTTGTGGGATATGATTAGGATGTGAAGGGATATAGAGTCTATGACTTAGCTAAACAAGATATCATTCTGGTAAAATATCTAGTTGTCATGGATTAGGGAAGTTAATTGACCCTTTCAAATACACCAAGAAGATGCAAATCAGGTTTGAGTCCGAGAGCGAGGAAGACTCTGATCTTCCTAGAAGAGACATGAGTGAAAAAGTGGTTGCAGATTCAGGGGAGATCCACAACGAAGAAAATAAGTCAGAATCTTCCCATTTCTTTATGCACTTCGAGGAGACAGAAGAGGAGGAGATGGAACCAGCTTCCATGGATAGGGGAGCCGATGAGAGAGTAAAGAGGAACCCGAGACTTCCATCCATTCCAGCTTCCGACTCTGAAAGGGGACAAACAAGCAGCAAAAGGCTGCACGAAAGACAAACCACTCACAAGGTAGTAAGTTGTCTCGTTCAAATGAGCCTCAGTCATATTCAGAGGCAATGGACAGTCCAGAGAAGGATATATGGGTTAGAGCCATAAATGATGAAATGGCTTCCATCATGGAAGCAAACACTTGGGAACTGGTGGACTGTCCTCCGAACTGAATTTCGATCGGATGGAAATGGGTGCTTAAACTGAAACTGAACCCAAATAACACCATTGAAAGATCTAAGGCTCGGTTGGTAGCAAATGGGCTCACTCAAAAAACAGGGATAGATTATGAAGAGACCTTTGCTCTTGTGGTATGGTTCCCATCAGTAAGGATTCTCCTTAATGTAGCGGCAGCGGAAGTCATAGAAATACACCAAATGGATATTAAGATCGCCTTCCTCAATGGTGAACTAGAGGAAGAAATCTTCATGCAGCAACTAGAAAGATTTGTAGAGGAAGGTGAGGAGAGCAAAGTGTGCAGACTTATAAAGTCCTTATATGGACTTAAGCAGGCTCACAGGCAATGGAATAATAAACTAGATGAGTTTCTTACCAGCCATGGATATATCCGGATTAGTTCTCACCATTCTATTTATATGTTTGAGGATGAGAATGGTGTTATTTTTATTGCAATTTATATGGATGACTTGCTAGTGTTAAGTAAATCTATGGAAAAGATGAATAAGTTGAAGAAAGATCTTAGAAGCAGGTTTGATATAAAAGATCTTGGAGAGGCAAAATACATCTTGGGGATACAAATTGAAAGAGATAGGGGAAAAAGGATTATCAAACTTACTCAGAAAGAAGTTATAGGGAATATGCTGGAGGATTTCCAAATGGAAAAACAAACAGCTGTACCACTCCCATGGACTTGAAGAATATAAGTGATGGGAGTGTAGAAGAAGAAGTAATAATTTTAGAGGATCAGATGAGTCTTGAAGAAAGATTGTTTATGAAGTCTATTCCTTACAGGCAGGTTGTAGGGAGTCTAATCTACTTTATGAATTGCACTAGGCCGGACATAACACCAGCAGTTGGAGTTCTCAGTAGGAGTCTTAATAATCCTAGAAAGAGAGAGTGGAAGGCAGCAAAGAGAGTCATGAGATATTTGGTGGGTATAAGGGAATTATGGTTGCATTTGGGAGGAGAGCACACTGACATCACCACTTGGAGTGATGCCAGTTATAGGGATGCACTTATGAGAAGATGCACTTCTGGGTATGAATTGTATGTGGGAAAGGTGCTTCTTGTTGGAATAACAAGCAACAAAAAGTGGTTGCTCAGTCCACTATGGAGGCTGAGTACATGGCCTCTTGTTTTGCTGTGTAAGAATTAATGTGGGTAAAGTCTTTGCTGCAAGAATTGGGGTACATGAAGAAAGGGGTGCATAAAGTCTTATGTGATAATCAGGCTGCAATTCCAATTGGAGCCAACCCAAAACATCATTTCAAAGCTAAACACATGGACATAACGTTGAGTTTTGTGAGGGAAAAAGTCAAAAACAAAATTGTTTATCTTGTGTATAAACCAGTTGGAGAAATGATTGCAGATATAATAAAAAAACCTGTGCCCTCACCCAAATTGAAATATTGTAGAGAGAAGTGTGGACTAAAAGAAAAGCTTAAGTTACACTAGAAAATAAGGGGAGTGTTGAATTATTAGAATTATAAAGTATTTTCAAGGTCTGAATAGCTTAGTGGAATTAGAAAAAAAAAGCATTGGCAGTCTGCCTCCACCTCTCCTCTCTGTCTCCCATACTTGTCGTAGTCACTGAAGGAGAGAGAGGGTGGTGGAGCCATGGCTGCCCTAACTCTTTAGGCAAGTGAGAAGTGACATAAATCACCTTTATCAAAAAGGTTGAGTTCTGCAGAACTTGAACCTCCAACTGGCAGGGCGAGGCGTAGTCGTCAGCCTTAGTCGGTCTGTCGTTGAAGTCTATTAGATTACATGGGGTACGATAAGTATTTAAATGTGTCAAAGCTCACTAATCCGATTAACGGAATTACAGTTAAGTCACATAGAATAAAAATTGAAATACAATGCGAACGCGAAACTGCAAGAAACAAATTTACTAGACATCGATTTTCAATGGCTAGCATTTAAAGCCGTTTTTTATCCGACGGCGCGCGTCATCACCGAGATCCCAAAATGGGTGCTTTGGCGGTTTTCGCGCGTAACATGGCACGGTGCCACGTGGCAAGATAACACTGGAGAGCGAGAATCTCGGAAAGCATAAAGGCAAGTTCGGAAGAGACAGTTGTCCACTCAAAGGCCAAGTCGTACACATGCTGTACAGAAAGTACATTGGCCACAATACCTTTCTGTACAATATGTTGTCTTTTTGGAAAGCTTTCAGTCTCAGAGCAGCGCAGCTGCTATACAACAGAGCAGCGCAGCTGCTATACAGCAATAGACAGAGCAGCGCAGCTGCTATACAACAGAGCAGCGCAGCTGGTATACAGCAACGCAGCTGCTATACAGCAGAGCAGCTGCTATACAGCAGAGCAGCGCAGCAGCGAAGCTGCAACACAGACAGGACAAGGCAACCACGATTATATTTGATATGGTCCGTACGGACAACGCAACGTCTGATACTCTTAATGTGATTCTGTACAGGATAGAGCAACTGCGATAGATACGATTCTAGTTAGCTCAGTGGTAGCTGAATAATAGCTTAGTGGTAGCTCAGTGGTAGCTTAGTATTAGCTTGGCAGCTTGACGTACCTCTCAGGTACACTGGTATTGCCAGTACAACACTAGTATAAGACTTAGGACTCAGAACACATGATGTATCCAGACTTCCAAGTAGTAAAACTGCAGACAATTTTTGGGAAACTTCTGAGTATTATATCTTGAGTGTTGTCGGGTCAATTGTGCTATAACTTTAAGAGTTATAAGTGTTTATTGTACTCTATATTCTGATAGAGTGTTGTGAGGTTTGGATGCTTGTATAAGAAATGGTGAGCACTTAAGAACAGCTGTTTGGAAGGATTCTTGATAGCTTCTGAGAGTGTATCATGTCTACTTCTACTACTACTGCTGCTCCTCCACCTGCACCGGTGGTTGTAGAACAACAAGTTATGGGCCTGTCATCAAGAATTCCTATCTTTTCCGGGGATAAGAATGTCTACTGGGCGAATATGGTGAAAACACATTTTGAAAATGTCAATCTTTTGGATATATTGGATGGTTCGCTGGATGAATCTGATCCGTCATGGTCTAAGAAAAATACACAAGCTCGGTCTATTCTGAAATTTTGTATATCTGAGGACTTAGCTATGTCTCAGATAAAGATGAAAAAAGCAATTGATATCTGGAAATCTCTGAAAAGTGATTATGAAAAGGCCAATGTCCAGGAAGAGCTGCTATTGGCTGGAAAAATTTGGGACTATAAGTACACTGGCGGTACAATGGCTGAATATTCTAACAAATTTTGTATCCTTGTAGATGCACATGCTTGTGCAGTTGGGGTGTTTCCTCCTTTTCAAAAGGCAGCATTGCTCATGAGGGGTCTCCTTCGTAGTATGAAAGGAGCATCTGATATGCTCAAACAAAAAGATAAAGCTAGTTGGACTTTACAATTAGCCATCAATATTTTACTAAAGGAGGAAGCTACATCTAATATTCTCAATGTTGAGCAAGTAGAAGCTTTTAATTCACACTTTGAGAGAAAAGGACAGTTTAATCAGCAAAGAAATCAGTATAATCAGTTAAGACATTTTAATCAAGGTGGAAATAGACAATCCAACAATGCATGTTTTTATTGTAGTGAGCGAGGTCATGGATACAAATTTTGTCCTAAGCTTAAAAAAGCTAACGATACAAGTTTATACACGCCGGGATGGCAACAAAGCCAGTTTTACAAAGACTTCACGGGGACTACACCTCGTGGAAATGCATTATTTTCGGCTTCTTCGTCTCTCCAAGACGAGACTTTGACGGTTTCTACGGAGGACGATACGGATCTATTCGCTATGGCAGGTGCAATGGAGGGCACGAAGGACCCCCGATGGATAATGGATACAGGAGCGTCAGCCCACATGTGCTGGAACAAGGCCATCTTCAAAAATCTGAAAGCAACGCCGGAGAAAAATATTTACTATGCTTGTGGAATGAGTGTCCAAACTCGTGCTGTGGGTGATGTGTCCTTACTAGTTGATGTAGAAGGAGAAGCAATTGAAAGGACTCTTCACAATGTCTTATTTGTGCCTGACTTTAAGAAAAATCTGTTTTCTACGTCGTTGGTAGAGAGCAAAGGCTTTGAGGTTAATTTGAAAAATGGTCGGCAAGTTGTTAGCAAAAATGGCAAGATTGCGGTTACAGGTACTAGATATAGTAGCAAGATGTATCGCATGGATATGGCTAATACCAAGGAGAATGATGTTTTGTACTCTAGTGTTTTGCACTCAGATGAATTGTGGCATAAAAGATTAGGCCATGTAAATTATGATAGTTTGAGGAAAATGGTCATTGCTGGAAAAATAGAGGGTGTATTAATCACAGATGGGCCGGTTAAAACCTGCGATGGTTCCGCTTTAGGCAAAATCCACAGATTGCCATTTCCTAAGGAGTCTGAGCATCGGTCAACGAAACTTTTATAACAAATTCATTCGGATGTCTTTGGTCCGGCGAAGGTTCCATCTGCTGGAGGGATGAAATATATGGTCACCTTCACAGATGATTTCTCCAGATTTACAAAAGTTTACTTCATAAAGGAGAAGAGTGAAGTGTTTGGTCACTTCAAACACTATAAAGCAAGGGCTGAAAAACTTCATAATTCCTCTATTTTGTAGCTCAGATCGGACAATGGTGGTGAATATACATCGAAAAAATTTGAAACTTTTTTACTCGAGGAAGGCATTAGTCATCTATTCACTGTTCCATATTCACCGGAACAAAATGGGGTATCCGAAAGACTGAATAGAACTCTCACAGAAAGCTCTAGATGTATGCTCGCATATAAAAATGTGGATCCGAAATTCTGGGCTGAGGCTCTAAATTGTGCAGTTTATATTAAAAATAGGATAGGATCCAGATCGGTAGAAACAACTCCTTACGAAATCTGGACAGGTAGCAAACCAGATGTTAGCCATTTCAAGGTCTTTGGTAGTCAATGCTTTATATTGGATACGTCTACAGATAGATGGAAAATGGAACCGAAGAGATTACCAGGTATTCTGTTAGGATATGATGATCACTCAAAAGGTTATAGAGTCTTTGTGTTTGAAAGGCAGAAAATAGTTGTAGCTAGAAACATCATTATTAAGGATGAACTAGACTCCATAGATTTATTTCAAATGACAGAGCAGCAAAAGCAACAAAAAGTACAGAGTATGTCATCTTAGATTGCATGCAGGAAATTGTCCCGCATATTCCACAACATTCAGTAATGACTCCGGCGTCAAACTCTCTCCAACTTCCTCACCAACTTCCGGTCCAGACGGACCAAGAGCAGTCAATACACACGGATCGCAACCAGCGCAATCACGAACACACGGATCGCAACCAGCGCAATCAGCAAGACACGGATCCCAACCAGCGCAATCAGCCCAATGCGCGGCATCCGACTATCTCAGCCTCAGAATTTCCGGGGGGAAGAAGATTTAGCAGCCGCCTGCAAGCAATCTCTCACTTTGCCTACTCGACAGTCTCAGGGAAGCCCTTGACCATCCAAGAGGCCTTCTCATCACCAGAGCGGAATCACTGGATTGAGGCGGCAAACGACGAAATGAAGTCGATCATGGAGGCTCAAATATGGGAGCTCGTGGACCTTCCTCCAGACCGAAAAGCGATCAGCAGCAAATGGGTATTCAAGGTGAAGTTAAATCCCGATAACACCATTGAACGCTATAAGGCCAGACTTGTGGCGAAAGGGGTACAATCAAAAGGAAGGAATCGATTTTGAAGAAACATTTTCTCCGGTTGTAAGATTTCCAACAGTTAGGATTTTGCTGTCCCTAGCTGCTATAGAAGATATGGAAATTCATCAGATGGATGTAAAAACGGCCTTTTTGCATCGAGAACTAGAAGAGACCATTTACATGCAGCAATCTGAAAAGTATGTGGAACCAGGAAAAGAGCACTTAGTATGCAAGTTGCTAAAATCTTTGTACGGCCTAAAACAGGCCCCCAGACAGTGGAATATAAAGCTTGATGAATTCTTGACTAGTCTAGGATTTCAAAAGATAAGTTCTGATCACTCTGTCTACGTTCTAAAGGGTGAAAATGGGATAGTGTATATAGCAGTATATGTAGATGATTTGCTATTAATTAACAAATCAATGGCTGAAATAAACAAAATCAAAACTGCTCTAAACTCACGGTTCGAGATAAAAGACCTCGGTGAGGCAAAATATATTTTGGGTATCTAGGTAGAGAGGGACAGAAATAAGAAAATAATAAAATTGACTCAAAGAGAGGCTATTGGAAACATGTTAGATGAGTACGGAATGCGGGGGGCAAAAGGATGTTTAACTCCAATGGAGTTTCGGCAGAAGTTAGAGGGAGAAGAGACAGAACCAGGTGTCATTGTTAGCGAGTATTTAGAATCAGGGGAGAATGATCCTATGACAATAATACCTTATAGACAGATAGTGGGAAGCTTAATATATTTCATGAACTGTACCCGTCCTAACATTGCTGCAGCAGTCGGGGTACTGAGTAGGAGTCTAGAAAATCCAAGAAAATCTGATCTTGATGCAGCAAAAAGAGTCTTAAGATATTTGGCAGGAACTAAAGATCTTAAACTCACTCTAGGCGGAGGAGAAGTCAAGCTGCAAACATGGAGTGATGCAAGCTATGGCGACATGCCAAGCCGGAAATCCACCACGGGATTTGTTCTACAAATTGGGAACGAAACTTGGTGTTGGAGCAACAAACTTCAAAAGGTTACAGCACATTCGACAATGGAGTCAGAATATATGGCAGCAAGCTCGGCCCTCAAAGAACTCTTATGGGTAAAATCCATGTTACAATAACTAGGATAGATGCAAGCTGGTCCACAGGTGATCTGGTGTGATAACCAAGCTGCCATTGCCATTGCTTCTAACCCGAGTCATCAATTCAAAAGCAAGCACATGGATGTACGATTACACTTTGTAAGAGAAAAAGTGTTCTCTAGAGTGATTAAATTATGTTATTTACCAGATGCAAAAATGATTGCTGATATGCTCATTAAAGCTCTTCCTGCTCCTAAGCTGAAGTATTGTAGGTACGCAGTGGGATTTTGTGAATAGTTGAATTGATGCACTGCTATACTGCCACTCTGCGATAAATCCACCATTGAGATATAGTGGGACTGGGTGATTTGCTAATTGCTATACTGCTATGCTGCGGTGCTGCGCTAGTTTATCACCGCAGCAGCGCTGGGATAGTGAGTCTAAAGCTTTAGGGGAGTGTTGTCTTTTTGGAAAGCTTTCAATCTCAGAGCAGCGCAGCTGCTATACAATAGAGCAGCGCAGCTGCTATACAGCAACAGACAGAGCAGCGCAGCTGCTATACAACAGAGCAGCGCAACTGCTATACAGCAACGCAGCTGCTATACAGCAGAGCAGCTGCTATACAGCAGAGCAACGCTGCAACGAAGCTGCAACACAGACAGGACAAGGCAACCACGATTATATTTGATATGGTTCGTACGGACAACGCAACGTATGATACTCTTAATGTGATTCTGTACAGGATAGAGCAACTGCGATAGATATGATTCTAGTTAGCTCAGTGGTAGCTCAATGGTAGCTTAGTGGTAGCTCACTGGTAGCTTAGTATTAGCTTGGCAGCTTGACGTACCTCTCATGTACATTGGTATTGCCGGTACAACACTAGTATAAGACTTAGGACTCAGAACATATGATGTATCCAGACTTCCAAGCAGTAAAACTGCAGACAGTTTTTGGGAAACTTCTGAGAATTATATCTTGAGTGTTGTCATGTCAATTGTGCTATAACTTTGGGAGTTATAAGTGTTTATTCTACTCTATATTCTGATAGAGTATTCTGACGTTTGGATGCTTGTATAAGAAGTGGTGAGCACTTAAGATTAGCTGTTTGGTAGGATTCTTGATAGCTTCGGAGAGTGTATCATGTCTACTTCTTCTACTACTGTTGCTCCTCCACCTGCACCGGTGGTTGTAGAACAACACTTTAGAGTTCTTTGATTGGTTCGTACATCAATAGATAGGTGTAATGAGAGGGGTTTAGGACTAAGGAGATTTAGGAGGTAGCGGCCTCTCTCCCAATGAGCTTGTATATATTTTGGCATCTTTGCTACTTGATAATTAATCGCCTTGTTGGGTGTTTTCAGTGATTTCTTTTGCTGCGGACTCACAGGAGTCAAGACTGCATAAGGGTGCAGTCGGATTGCTTGTTTGCATATTTGATCATATGTGATCCTAACTCGAGAAGGGTTAGCCAAAAATTATCTAGAGGCTTCCTAAATTCTGTAGTCTAATGGGGGACAAAGAATTGCACCTCCTAAGTGTAACATTGAAATCTTTTATTCCGATACGATATCTTTAAACTCTCTTGACCGTATTCCGATCGGATTTCCTTAGGTCTTGCAAACTTTAGCTGAGTATTCCTCTACAACTTCTATTTCTAGTCTCGTACAATTCATGAAGTAAATAAGAGTTCCCACAATTTCTCTGTAATGTACATTAACCTTCTCATCCTCTTCTTTGTTGAAATTAGGAAATCTTCATACTCAGTAAACAGGGTTGTGAGGAGAGTCTTAAGACTTGGAATATATTTTTGGTCTAAGAAATTGTAATACTTACCTTATTCAGTTTGACAGTAGTGTTACAAAATCTTACGTCGACCGTAGATTTCAATCACGGCAAGGGATGCGATTCACGTGGGACCACAAAGTGACTCATCACTTTGTACGAACTCAGGTGACATAGAATATTTGATCAAGATTCGGCTGGATGTTTGCATCCACTGCAGACTAAGCACCTGGAACACTACACTACGGGAGACTATTTGTATATTTTTGAAACACATTAATTTGTAGCGTAGCTTATTAGAATTTAGTGTTACTTTAATCATATCTTTGTCTAGTAGCCAAATAGGGCTTGGGGGTACTCACGGTATAGTAGGGTACTATTTCGCTACTTTGTCGTAGCATAGTTCACTACTGTAGTTCCAGGTGTAGACATCTGATTAGTTATTTTGTAGTAGATACTTTCTGTGAGTATAAAGTTTAGGACTTAGCCATAATTGTATTATCCAGTATTGAGATCTAACTCTCCAATGGATAGTTTTTGGGAAACTTCCAAGTGTTATATCTTATGGTTTACTAAGCCAATTGAGCTACAAATTTCTGAATTGACAGACTATATTTGATACTATGTTGGTGTGAATTTTGGTGTTATTCGAACACGTGTGTTACTTTCTGTGCTATATCAAGTTGGTTGTTTGATACGATTTGTGGTAGCTGCTGGTTCTTCTTCTGCAACTGTGGTTGTAGAAACAACATTCTTGATCCTGTTCCTCCTTTTTGTTCTTGGTATCCAAAGGTCTAATACACTCGTTAGTTGAACTAAAGTTTCACTTTCTTAACATATTCTTTATGGCCTCTTTCTGTGATAGTTTTATGAATTTCTTTTCTCTATCTCTTTCCATTTGTATTCCTGGTATATATATTTTCCTTCTCCAATATCTTTTATATCAAACTCCTTACAAAATTCTTCCTTTAGCTTTTGAATTTGTTCTTTACATTTAGTAATAATTAGTAGGTAATCTACATAAACTGCAATATATAACATTTTTTCTTTATCTTCAGCGTTTAATACATATATTGAATGATCTAAACTAATTCTTTCATATCCTAGTTTAGTCAAAAAATTAATCTAGTTTGGCATTCCATCCCCAGGAGCCTGTTTAAGTCCATACAATAATTTAATCAATTTACATACAAGTTCTTCCTTTCTTTGTTCAATATAACCTTCCGGTTGTTCCATGTATAATTCTTCTTCTAGTTCTCCATTCAAAAAAGCGGTCTTTAGGTCCATTTGATGTGCTTCCATGTCTTCTATAGCAGCTATACTTAGGAGTATTCTGATAAAAGGAAATCTTACTACGGGGGAAAATGTCTTTACATAGTCTATTCCCTTCTTTTGATTATAACCTTTGGGTACCAACCTTGCTCTATATCTCTCTATTGTATTATTTGGATTTAGTTTTAGTTTTAACACCTATTTACATCCAATAGATTTTCTATTTGGTGGTAATTCTACTAAATCCCAAGTTTGTGCCTTCATAATAAAATTCATTTCCTCATGGATAGCTTCCTTCCATCTCTTCTTTTCTGAACTTTCAAATGCTTTTTGTAAATTAAGTGGTTCATTCGATTGAGCAGATAAAGCAAATACCATATTGTTTTCTTGAAGTCTTGAACTTGTTCTCCTTGCTCTGGAAATGCAAAGGCTGGTATACTTGGTTGTCTTCCTCCGGTTCTCTGATATCCTCATGGGATTCTTCTTTATCATTTGAAGTTTTTGTATTATTTGATGTCTTGTTATCATTCCTTTGTACCTGGTTTGGTTCATTAATTTTCTTATTATCTTTCTCTAGTAAAATGTACTTTTGTATGATGGAGTAATAATTTGCTGAAATAGGTCTTTAGTTTTTCCTTCATGTTTGATTTTCATATTTTTTACTACCTTGACATCATGAGTAAGTTAATCATATACTTTATATCCTTTTGCGTTTTCATCAAATCCGACTAGGATTCCAGGCATTCCCTTTGGATCCATTTTCCACTTGGTTTGATCATTATCTAGATAAAATACTTTGCTTTCAAAAACTCGTAGATGACTAACATCTGGTCGTTTTTTTGTCAACAATTCATATATAGAGTTTTTCCATTTTCTACGGCTTTTGTTCTTACTTTGATCTTGATATAATTCGCACAATTAAATGCCTCTGCCCAAAATTTTGATTTCATTCTTTTGTCTGCCAGCATGCTTCTTACACTTTCTGTCAAGGTTCTGTTGAGTCGTTCTGCTACTCCATTTTGTTCAGGTGTATGGGGAACAGTTAGCTGATGATGAATTCCTTGTTCTTTCAGGTATGCAGCAAAACACCTCCATTGTCTATTCGTATTTATAATATTGATACTCATTGTTTTTTTTCCACCAATGCCTTGAATTCTTGAAATTTGAAAAAAAATCTCCTTTGTTTTGAATAAAATATACCATGCTACATCTAGATCAATTATCTGTAAAAGTAACCATATACTTTTTCTTATTGAGTGACTCTTTTTTGGCGCGTCCCCATACATTTGAGTGAATTACTTCTACGACTCTGTCTGCTCTACTGGCCTTGTCTTTTGGAAAAGCTAATTTGTGTATTTTTCCGAGAGCACAACCATCACAAATATTTGATGTGACTGAACACTTTAAGCCATCTACCACTTTATCTTTATACATCTTATTCAGTTTATCATGGTTTACATGACCAAAACGTTTATGCCACAGTTCGTGATCAGACAACTCTCGGGAGTACAGTCCAAAATGTTGAGTATTCTTTCCCATGATCATCCTAAACATATTGTTTTCACGTAGATTGCCTTCTACAAACGTTTGACCATTCTTATTGACAATTTGTCAACTTTCTTCCATGATTACTTTAAATCCCCTTTTGGCTAGAACTAATGTACAAAACAAATTCTTTGTAAAGCTACGAATATTTAACACATTTTTTAGAATTCTTTTGATTGTATCACTTCCTATCTTTACATGCAAAATAACTTTTCCTTTAGCTGTAGATATCTCACTAGCTCCATTACCGCAAGAAATTTTTGTTGGAGCTATTCCTTGAACAAAAACAAAAAGTTATTTGTCTTTGCACATATGAGCAGTTGCTCTTGAATCCATGATCCATCCGAAAAATAATGAGTCTTCCCTTGTTTTTTCATTCAAACAAACTCCTCTAGAAATGATGCCACTTCGGTATCTTCTTCCTTTTCGCTTAGAAGAACTCCTCCCTAGTTTTGTTGTTTAACATGCATCTTTCCTTTGTTGATCTCTTTGAGATAGATATATGAATTTCGCTTAAAATGCCCTCATTTATAACAATAGTAATAAGTCTTGTCCTTAGGTTCATCATAGCTCCCATGATTAGTAATTTTTGCTTTTTGATATTGAGATGACAAAGCTTGAACTGATGGACCACCTCCCATTTATTGTAAATTAGACTCTTCAACTAAAATCAAACCTACAGCTTGTGACCATTTCCAATTTTCTTGTTTGTGAATTTGTGCAATTCTGTGTCACCCATTGGACTACAGAATTCGAGAAGCCTCTAAATAGTTTTTCACTAACCCTTCTTCAACTAGAACCGCTGCTACCCAAACAGGCAAATAGACAATCTCACTGCAACCTTGTGCAGTTTGGACTCCCTGAGTCCGCAGCAAAAAGAATCACTGAAAATGGTCGACCAGGCAATCAATTATCATGTCGCAAAGATACCAATATTTATACAAGCTCATTCGGAGAGAGGCGGCTACCTCCTCAATCCTTTAAGTCCTAAACCCCTCTCAAAACCCCTATCTACTGATGTACATACTAATCAGAGGACTGTAGAGTACAGAAAGGTACTATGGTCGATGTCTTTTCTATACGGCTTCTGTACGAGAAGGCCATAGAGCAGACGTCTGTCTCCTTCAGAATTGTTTTCATGCTCTCCGAGATTCCCGCTTTCCAATTTTATCGTGCCACTTAGCGCCAGGTCATGTCATGCCTGATAACCGCCAAAGCGGCCATTTCGGGATCTCGGTGATAATGCGTGCCTTTGGATATAAACCGACTTTTAATATTAGCCGTTTAAAACAAATGTCCGGTACATTTGTTCCGTGCGGGTTCTTGGTTTGCACTTTATTACAATTTTTCTCTATGCTTTTTATCTCTAATTCTGTTAATCGGATTAAGGTTTTTTAACAATGTTTAAATAGAAGGCAAACCCTATATACTCTAACGAAATTCTATGACATACCGGTTAGAGCTGACGGTTACGCCTCGCTCTACCGGTAGGAGGTTCGAGTCCTATCGGACTCAAGCTTTTTGTTAGCAGTGACTTATGTCACTCTACAGTCCTGCCTGTGTAGCTAAGGCAACCATGGTCCCACCACTCTCTCTCACCTTCAGTGACAACAACAAGTTTGGGGGCTAGAGGGAGAAGGTGGAGGCAGACTACCTCCGCTTTTACTTAATGTATTCAAGCCTAGATAATACCCTCTAAATCTATTAATTTCAACACTCCCATTTTTTTCTAGTCTAATTGCAATTTGTCTGTTAATCCACATTTTTCTCTTCAATATTTTAACTTAGGAGGTTGCACAGGTTTGATCATTATATCAGCTACCATTTCCCCATTAGCCCTATACAAAAGATTCACAATTTTGTTATCAACCTTTTCCTTCACGAAACTCAATCTTATGTCTATATGTTTAGCCTTAAAGTGATGTTTTGGATTGCCTACAATTGGAATGGCAGCCTAATTATCGCATAACACTTCATGCACTCCCTCTTTCATATACCTCAGTTATTGTGACTAAGATTTGACCCACATCAATTCTTTCACAGTAAAGCAAGTTGCCATATACTCAGCCTCCATAGTGGACTGAGCAACCACCTTTTGTTTCTTCCTACTCTTTCAGCAAACACTTTCTCCCACATACAACATATACCCTGAAGTGCATCTTCTCATAGCTGCATCCCCATAACTGGCATCACTTTAAATACAGATGTCACTGTGCTCCCCTCCCAAATGTAGGCATAAATCCCTTGTTCCTAGTAGATATCTCATGACTCTCTTGGCTTCCTTTGAATCTCTCTTCCTAGGATCATTAAGACACCTATTGAGGACGCCAACTGCGGCCGATATGTCTCGCCTACTACTATTCATAAAGTAGATGAAACTTCCTACAACCTGCTTGTAAAGAATAGACTTCATAAACTCTCTCTCTTCTATGTTCATCTGATCATCTGAGATTATCACTCCTCTTCATACACTCCCATCACTTACTTTCTTCGTGTCCATGGGAGTGGTACAGCTGTTTGCCTTTTCCATTTGGAATTTCTCAAGCATTTTCCCTATACCCTCTTTTTGAGTAAGTCTAATAATTTTTTTCCCTCTATCTCTTTCCAATTGAATTCCCATAACATATTTTGCCTCCCCTAAATCCTTCATGTCAAATGTGATTCTAAGATCTTTCTTCAACTTATTGATCATTTCTATAGATTTACTTAACACCTGCAAATCATCTACATAAATTGCAATGAAAATAACACCATTCTTATCTTCAAACATATAAATAGAATGGTCAGAGTTGATCTACATATATCCTTGACCGGTGAGAAACTCATCTAGTTTGTTAGTCCATTGTCTAGGAGCATGCTTTAGTCCATATAAGGACTTTATGAGTGTGCAAACTTTGCTCTCCTCTCCTTCATCTAGAAGCCCCTCTGGTTGCCAAATGAAGATTTCTTCCTCTAGCTCATGATTGAGGAAGGCAGTCTTAATATCCATTTGATGTATTTCCATGTCTTCCGATGCCACTAGACTGAGGAGAATTCTTACTAAAGGGAACCGAACCACCTGAGCAAAGGTCTCCTCATAATCTATCCCCTCTCTTTGGGTGAACCTCTTTGCTACCAATCGAGCCTTATATCTCTCAATGGTATTATTTGTGTTCAGTTTCAGTTTAAATACCCATTTGCACCTGATTGGTTTTCTGTCCGAAGGACAGTCCACCAGCTCCCATGTATTTGCTTCCATGATGGAGGCCATCTCATCATTTATGGCTCTAACCCATCTATCTTTCTTTAGACTGTTCATTGCCTCAGAGTATGACTGAGGCTCATCAATATGAGACAATAGTTAGTTTGTTAGCAGTTTGTTTTTTCAGGAGTCTTTTGTTGCTTCTTCGTCCTCCTTCAAAGTTTGAAGTTGGAATGGAAAGAAGTCTCGGGTTCCTCCTCAGTGTCACATTGGCTCCCTTATCCATGGAAACCAGTTCTGACTCCTCCTCCTCTATCTCCTCAGAGTGTATAGGAATATGAGGGGATTCAGGGTGTATTTCTCTTATCTTCGATCTCCATTGAATTTGCAAACATGTTTTCCCTCATGTCTCTTTTGTGAAGATCCGAGTCCTCCTCTCTCTCGCACTCAAAACGTATTCTTATCTTCTTGGTATATTTGAAAGGATCAAATGACTTCCCTTCATCTATGACAACTAGGTGCTTTACCAAAATGATATTTTGTTTAGCTAAGTCATAGACTCTATATCCCTTAACATCTTCATAATATCCCACAAAATACCCCGGTTTCCCTTTAGCATCTAGTTTCCAATTTTCCTATCTGTGTCAAGGCTGTAACCTTAACTACCGATTACTTTAAGGTGAGAAATATATAGTTCCCTTCGAACCCACCTCTTATAAGGTGTCATTCCTTTTACAGCCGTAGTAAGGACTCTATTCTTAATGTAGTTAGCACAATTCATGGCTTCTAACCAAAACCTTTTTCCTATCTTCTTGTCAGCTAACATACTCCGTACAGTATCTCCTAGAGTCTAGTTCAACCTCTCAGCCACCCCATTTTGTTCTGGGTTTTTCGGTACAATTTTCTAATGTTGAACTCCCTCATCCCTCAAGTATTCCTCAAACTAGTTAGAGGTATATTCTCCCCCATTATCACTTCTTATTCTCTTAATGGGGGTTCCGTGCAGTTTCTCACTCCAAGCTTTATATTATTTGAAGTAAGTTGGTGTTTCAGAATAAGTTTTTAGAAAGTAGACTCTAGAGTATCTGGACCAGTCATCACTAATTGTCAACAAAAACCTCTTCCCTCTGACCGAAGGTACTTTTGCCGGTCCCTAGATATTTGTGTGGACCAAATCTAGTACATTCTCACCTCTATATGTGGCAATTTTGGGGAAGGGCAGTCTGTGAGCCTTACCTTCGGCACAGCCACTACACTCATCCATCATTTAGTTATCCCCAAACTGAATGCCGTCTACTACACCAAGCTACTTCATTTCCCTCAGCCTATAAAAATGCACATGCTCGAACCTCTTATGCCACATCATCAAGTTTGGGACAGTAATATTATACGCATTATTCTTTTCATTACTCAGGTTAAGCCTAAACATTCCTTGGCTACTTCTTATCTGCTTTGAAGTAGACTTCATTCCCATACTTAGCTGTGAAGACTCCAATAATAGAGAAGGTATATGTTGAAAATTAAGTATTTTCTAGGTCTGGGTTTGGATAGAAAAGAGTAGAGGCAGTCTGTCTCTAACTCCTTTCTCCAAGCCCTCAAACTTGTTGTAGTCATTGAAAGCCGGATACGGAGCTAGAGCCATGGCTGCCTAAGCTTTATAGAGAGACAGGAGTAGTGTCTAGTATATTTACCAAAAAGGGATTGACGGACCCAGGAATTGATCCTCGTACCTACCGTCCGTCAAATTAGCTAGTAGCTGGCGACGTTAACCTATATGCTAAGATGCGTGTTATGATACATGGGGTTTGATAACAATTTAAATGTTTACACGTAGACTAATTCGTTTAACTAGAAATAGTACGCCGTGCTTAGATAAAATTTTATATAGTACGAAGTACGGTACGATGACCAAACAAATACCGCGTTTTTGTTTTGATAGCAAAACAAATATCGCGCATCCAATTTCGACAGCCATAATTAAATGTCAATTTTGACCGGACGGCCGCGATAAATGCCGAGATCGTGGAATATGTTTTTGGCAGTTTGCGGTCACAACCACGTCGATTAACACGTGGCACAACCACATTTGCTTGCGGCATCTTTAGGGATTATAGGAATGAATCCGAATATTCCATTTATCGGCTTTTTGGTCATGTCGTACGATGGCTGTACAAAAGGTACACCAGCACCTGTACCTTTATGTACAATACACTGTTGCTATTGAACCAGACCTCATTACTAGAGGGCTTAGAGAGGGGTTTTGGGACTTAGAACATTTTTGTAGGTAGCCACCTCTCTCCAAAAGAGCATCTGTATAAATGGGCAAACTTTGCCATTTAATATTAACTCGCTCAGTGGACCATTTTCAGTGATTTTTTTTGCTGCTCACTTAAGGGAGTCCAGGCTACACACGGTTGTAGTGGGTCAGAGTTTTTACCTGCCAGGGTGGCTGCATTTCTAAGGGAAAGTCAAAATGGGTGAATGTGTCCAAAACTCATATTCTAGCTTTGCATTCTATGGTGGAATTGAGCACATATAAAGTCTTATTTCACATGGGTGAAGTTGTATTGTGGTTTTGATTGTCAAAGGAACAATCATTTGGGTTTGTATAAACTTGGAGTGGCACTACCTAGATAAGCTTGTTGAGAGTTGCCTATTCTGAGGACCAATGGAGGTCTCACAGTTTCAAGTTATAGGCCCACCATCTAGGGTGCCTATGTTTGATAGAACAAACTTCACTTATAGGGAGTTTACGATGGAGAGATTGCATTTCAAAAAGCACTTATGGGAAATTGTTTCGGGACAAGTGAGGTGTCCGCCACCTGGCTTTGGTGGAGCTCACTACGGAGATTCATCTGTGGCTTCCCTGAAAACCAACAGATGTTAGATGCAACAGAAGGTGAAGGGAAAATCATAGCCATGGAAGGGGGAAAAGGGGAGAAAGGAAAAGGAACACCTATGATGAGAGGAGCTAGGCTCTCGGATAAAGTCCCACTTGTAGGGGTTATAACTAAAACTGAGAAAACTGACAGTAGAATTTGGGAGTACAAGAACACTATAGCAAAGCATCTCATACTTAGAAATGTTTCTAAGTCCATAGCTATCGCTATTTTAAATCTAACGAAGTCTTGAGAAATCTGGGAAACAGTAAGACAAATTTATAAGAGTGAGACTATACAAAAGCACCAGTTAATAAAACAAGAAATAAGGGCCTATGTTTATAAAGGCAGTAGCATGATAAAGTTTTGCAATGATATTGCTGCGTTATATGTTCACCTTGCTAGTGCGGGATATATTGAACCTGAGGAGAGAAAGATTAACACACTAATCATGAAACTCCCAGATGAGTACGAAAACATTATTAACCGTATACAGGAAATGGATGGCTCTTCATGGACTTGGAGCATTACCATGGGGATAATCTTGTGAGGGAAAGCACTTTGAAACTTGAATGCACTAACAGTTGGTGGTGATTGGCGGAAGCGTGATGAGAGGAACGATGGTGACGAGCGGAAGGGTCATGGGAGGAAGAAAGACAAATGTAAACCTTATCGCAATTTTTGTGGAAAGACAAGGGAAGGAAAAGAAAGGGGAGCTTTGAAAAAGGGGGTTTGTTTTTTTTGTAGGGAGCCGGGTCACTATATGGAGGATGCAATTTTGTGTTCTCCATTGGACAACAAATTAAAAGAAGCCAGTAGATAGTGTTTAACTAACCCACTTCAAGCCACAATCACTGTTGCCCTAGATGGCAAGTTGACAATTTGACTGCACCTCTGTACAACCTGGACTCCTTTGAGTCTGTAGCAAAAAGTTTCACTAAAAACGGCCAACCAACCGAATAATTATAAGGTGTCAAAGATGCCAAGTTTTATACAAACTCTCCAAGGGAGAGAGGTTACTACCTACCAAATTGTCGAAGTCCTAAATCCTTCTCACAACCCCTATCTATTAAAGTACTAACCAATCAGATCACTATAGGGTATAGAAAAGTACTATGGCCGATGTACTTTCTGTACGGCCTATGTACGGCAAGGCTATTGATTGGACGCGTGTCCACTTTTAACTTGCCCTTATGTTCCTCGGAATTCCTGCAACCAAATGTCATCCCTCCAGGTGGCGCCATGTCATGCCACGTCCATAAACGCCAAAGTGACCATTCTGCGATCTCGGCAGTGATATACGTCGTTGGATTAAATCCGATATTAAATGTCCGTCCTCGAAACAAATGTCTGATTCATTTGTTTTCGTGCGAGATAATGTTCGCACTATATAACATTCGTTCTATGTTCTTTCATTCGCCATCCCGTTTATCTAATTCATGATTTTAACAATATTTAAATAATTATCAAACCTAATGTATCTTAACGGACTTCTACAACACATTCGTTAAAGCTAACGGCTACGCCGCGCTCTGTCGGTCAGAGGTTCGAGTCCTACCGAACTTAACCTTTTGTTGAGAGTGACATAAGTCACTCTTTAGTCTTCCCTGCTGAGCTACGACAGCCATGGCTCAACCACTCTCTCTATCCCTCAGTGACTACAACAAGTATGGTGGGGAGAGAGAGGAGGTGGAGGCAGGCTGTCCACCTTTTTCTTTTCCTATTTTTATTGAACTATTTAGACCTAAAAAATACCACATAAATCTAATAATTTCAACACTCCCCTTATTTTCTAGTCTAACTTAAACTTTAGTTTTAATCCACACTTTTCTTTGCAATATTTGAACTAAGAAGAAGGCACCAGTTTTGTCATCATATCAGCTACCATTTCCTCATCATATCTATATACAAGATTCACAATCTTATTCTCAACTTTTTCTCTTACAAAACTCAATCTTATGTCCATATGCTTAGCCATAAAATGATGTTTTGGATTAGCTGCAATTGCAATGGCAAATTCATTATCACAAAACACTTCATTCACTCCCTCCTTCATATACCCTAGTTTTTGCAACAAGGATTTCACCCACATCAACTCTTTCACACCAAAACAAGAGGCCATATACTCAGCCTCCATAGTAGACAGAGCAACCACGTTTTGTTGCTTACTGCTTGAATAGCAAGCACCTTCCCCAACATACAACAAATACCCAAAAGTACATCTTCTCATAGGTGCGTCCCAATAACTGGCATTACTCCAAGTTGTGATGTCATTGTGCTCCCCTCCCAAATGCAACCATAACTTTTTGGTTCCCACCAGATATCTCATGACTCTCTTGGGTGCCTCCTAGTCTCTCTTCCTAGGATCATTAAGACTCTTACTGAGTACTCAAACTGCTGCCGCTATGTCTAGCCTGGTACAATTCATAAAATAGATTAAACTTCTTACGACTAGTGTATAAGGGATAAACTTCATTAACTCTCTCTCCTTTGGACTCATCTGATCATCTCAGATCATCACTCCTCCTTGTATACTCCCTTCACTTACCTTTTTTAAGTCCATGGGAGTGGTACAATTGTTAGCAATTCTAACTGGAATTTCTCAAGCATATTACCTATTGCTTCTTTCTGAGTAAGTTTGATAATCTTCTTCCCCGTATCTCTCTCCATTTGAATCCCCAAAATGTATCTTGCCTCCCCTAAATTCCTAATATCAAATCTGCTTCTAAGATCTTTTTTTAATTTATTGATCTTTTCCAAAGATTTACTCAACACAAGCAGATCATCCACATAAATTACAATAAAAATTACACCGTTCTCATCTTCAAACATATACATAGAATGGTCAGAGCTGATCCGGATATATCCCTGTCTTGTGAGAAACTCATCTAGTTTTTTATTCCACTTTCGGGGAGCCTACTTTAGTCCATATAAATACTTTATGAGCTTGCAGACTTTGCTCTCTTCTCTTTCCTCCAGAAACCCCTCGGGTTGCCTCATGAAAATTTCTTCCTCTAACTCACTCACCATTAAGAAAAGCGGTCTTAATGTCCATCTGGTGTATTTCCATGTCTTCCGCTGCTGCTAGATTGAGGAGAATCCTTACGGATGGGAACCGAACAACTAGAGCAAAGGTCTCCTCATAGTCAATCCCCTTCTTTTGGGTGAACCTTTTCGCTACCAATCGAGCCTTGTATCTCTCAATGGTATTATCTGGGTTCAGTTTTAGTTAAACCACCCATTTACACCCAATAGGTTTTTTTCTCTAGAGGACAATCCACTAGTTCCCAAGTATTTTCTTCCATGATAGAGGCCATCTCATCATTTATGGCTCTAATCCATCTTTTTTTCTCAAACTATTCACTGCCTCCGAGTAAGACTGAGGCTCATCTGGGTGAGATAGCTTAGTTACCATATGAGAGGCCTGTTTTTCTTGTATTTTTTTGCTGCTCCTTCTCCCTCCCTCAAACTCCGAAGCTGGAATGGATGGAAGTCTTTGATTTCTCCTCATTCTCTCATCGGCTCCCCTGTCCATGGAAGCTGGTTCTTGTCCCATGTCTTCTATCTGTTTGAAGTCCATAGAAGTATATGAGATTTTTGGTGAGTCTCCTATATCTCGGATCTCCCTTCAATCTGCAATCACGATTTCAATCATGTCCCTTTCGGGAACGACCGAGTTCTCCTCACTTTCCGACTCAAATCTGATTCTTATCTCCTTTGAATATTTCAAGGGGTCAAATGACTTCCCTTCATCCATGACTACTAGGTGTTTGACCATAATAATATCTTTCTTTGCTAAGTCATAGACTATATATCCTTTAACATCCTCATCATATCCCACAAAGTATCCTGGTTTTCCCTTAGCATCTAGTTTCCAGTTTTTCCTATCCGTGTCAAGACTGTAAACTTGGCTACCGAATACTTTAAGGTGTGAGATATCTGGTTTCCTTCCAACCCAACTCTCATAATCTATCATTCCCTTTACAGCTGAGGTAAGGAGTCTATTCTTAATCTAGTTGGCACGATTCGTTGCTTGTGCCCAAAATCTCTTTCCTATTTTCTTGTCGGCCAACATACTACATGCACTATCTCCTAGTGTTTGATTCAACCTCTTAGCTACCCCATTTTGTCCCAGGTTATATGGTACAATTTTCTGGTGCTGCATTTCCTCATCTCTCAGATATTCCTCAAACTGGTTAGAGGTATATTCCCCCAATTATCACTCTTTATCCTCTTAATGGGGGTTTTCATGCAACTTCTCACTCCAGGCTTTATATTGTTTAAAGTAAGTTGATGTTTCAGACTTTGTTTTTAAGAACTAGTCTCTAGAATATCTAGACCAGTCATCGGTTATTGTCAAAATAAACCTCTTTCCTCCAACCGAAGGTACTTTTGCAGGTCCCCAAATATCTGTGTGGACTAGATCTAGTACTCTCTCACCTTTATATGTGGCGGCTTTGGGAAAGGAAAGTTTGTGAGCCTTACCTTGAGCATAGCCACTACAATCATCGATCATTTCATTATCCCAAATGGAAAGCCTTCTACTACCCCAAGCTTTTTCATTTCCCTTAACCTATCAAAATGCACATACCCCAACCGCTTATGCCAAATCATCAGCTTAGGAACACCAACATAGTAAGCATTATTCTTTTCATTCCTCACGTAAAGCTTAAACATTCTTTAGCTACCCTTATCTACGATGAAGTAAACTTCATCCCCATACTTGGCTGTAAAGACTCCCTTTTTATTGAAGGTATCAGACTCTTTGTCATCTTACACTGACGTAGAGACAAGATTTTTACTCAGCTAAAGAATGTAGAGTACATCTGAGAATGTAAGTATATAAGTCTTACCCTCCACTAATACTTTGAGATCTATTGATCCCACTAGATCTGTAATAACCTCTCTTCCATCGCGATACTCTATCTCAACAGTAAGAATTTTTAAGGTTTCTCTTTGTCATCTCACATAGACGTAGAGACAAGATTTTTACTCAGCTTAAGAATGTAGAGTACATCTAAGAATATGAGTATAGAAGTATTTCCCTCCACTGAGACTTTTAGATCTAATGACCCCACTAGATCTGTAGTAATCACTCTCTCATCCCCATACTCTATCTCTACAGTAGGGATCTTTCTTAGCTTAGTGAAGAGTTTGTTATCACGACACATATGCATGGATGCACCTGAGTCGATGATCCATCTTTCCTGTGGAGCTTCCCGAATTACTCCAAGGGCACACTTCTGTTTCCGAGGGATCTCCTTCTCCTCCAGACTCTCGTCAAGATGAACCTCCCCATCCTCCTAAAAAGACTCATCCTCTATTTCTCCTGTCACTTTTGTAACCACAAGTGCCTTTTTCTTCCTTCCGGAAGAACCCCCTCCACGGTTTTCTTCGAGCCTTAGCTTCGACAGCTTGCCACAATCCACGATAAAGTGTCCCGACTTTTTGCAAAAATGACAAAGGCCCTCAGAGGGGCCTTGGTCCTCCACACTGATCTCTTTCCCCTTTGTACGATTTCTTCAGGTCCTTCCCCAATTGGTCCCCTCCTGCAGCTAGAGCTTGAATGCTTTTCTGTCCTCTCCTAATCTCCATCGTGTTTTCCTGCACTAGTATCATCCGGACAGCTATATTCCACTTCCATGAACTATCAGGCATTTCCTGTACTCGGTACACAATGTTCTCGTACTCCTCTGGTAACTTTATGATGAGAGTGTAAACTTTTATCTTCATTTTACCTGTCCATCTGGCACTTTCCATCTCCATATACAAACAAGATAGATCATTACAGTAATCTAAAATCTTTCCTCTTTCGTAAATGTAACTCACTACCTTTTGCTCAGCCAACTGGAGCTCTAGAATAGAACCAGCTTTATGGGTCTCCACCAAACTCACCCACAATCTTGGCTTTGTAAATGTGAAGGTGAGGGGTGGCCAAAGCTTGCGTGAAGTGTCTTCAGAATGAAGTTCTTGGCAGCCATGTTTACATCCTCCCACATTTGAGTATCGTTCTCCACGGTCTTCACGATTGCCGCTCCCGATACTGTGGCAATAGGAGTGAGGGGTGTCTCCTTCCCTTTCCCTTTTTCGGACACACTGCTGTCCCCATCATCTGCCTCCTCCGCCGAGGCAACCGCTGTTGCAGGAAACCTTACTCCCCCAAATCCTGGTGGAGTTCCCGAAGGTGGACGTTTCAGTTGTCCACTGACTATACCCCAGTATCCTTTTTCCCACAAAGCTCCCATCAACATGGCTTCCCAATAGATGAACCCAGATCCATTGAAGGTGGGCACCCTAGAGGGTGGGCCCATAACCTGCAATTCTGTGTCCTCCATTGGACGACAAAATTCAAGAAAGCCTATAGATAGTGGTTAACTAACCCACTTCAAGCCACAATCAATACTTCCTAAGATGGCAAAGTGACAGTTTGACTCCACCCCTGTGCAACCTGGACTTCCCTGAGTTTGTAGCAAAAAAAATCACTGAAAACAGCCCACGAGCCAAATAATTATAAGTTGGCAAAGATGCCAAGTTTTAAACAAACTCTCAAAGGGAGAGAGGTTACTACCTACCAAATTCTCTAAGTCCTAAATCCCTCTCACAACCCCTATCTAGTGAATACGAACCAATCACATCATTGTAGGGTACACAAAACTACTATGGCCGATGTACTTTGTGTACGGCCTATGTACAGCAACGCTATTACGTGGACCCGTGTCCACTTTTAACTAGTCCTTATAATCCCCGGATTCTTGCGACTAAATGTCATCCCTCCACGTGGTGCCATGTCATGCCACGTCCTTAAACGTCAAAGTGACCATTCTGCGATCTCTGCAGTGATATACGCTGTCGGATTAAATCGGATATTAAATGTCCGTCCTCGAAACAAATGTCTGATTCATTTGTTTTCGTGCGAGATAATGTTCGCACTTTATAACATTCGTTTTATGTTCTTTCGTTCGCCATCCCGTTAATCGAATTCATGGTTTTAACAGTATTTAAATAATTATCAAACCTAATGTATCTTAACGGACTTCTACAACACATTGGTTAAAGCTAACGCCTACGCCGCGCTCTGCTGGTTAGAGGTTCGAGTCCGGTTGAACTCAACCTTTTGTAGAGAGTGACATAAGTCACTCTTTAGTCTTCCCTGCTGAGCTACGACAGCCATAGTACAACCACTCTCTTTATCCCTCTGTGACTACAACAAGTATGGTGGGTACAGAGAGGAGGTGGAGGCAGGCTGTCCACCTTTTTTTTTTTCTATTTTTACAAAACGATTTAGACCTAGAAAATACCATATAAATCTAATAATTTCAACAGAGGAGTGTCCTAGTTTGGAAAAAATTAGAAGTTGGAATGTTGGTGAGGAGGAACAAGGGGAAGAGGAGAACGAGGATAAAATTTTTTTGGAGCTTCTCTGCATTAGTAATATGGGGAAGAAAGAAAAGCACACAGAAATTCCATGAATGCAACAATGTGCTTTTAGAGGTATGAGGGAAGTAAAGAGAGAGGGAAAACTTGAGGGAGTTCAAATATTGAGGATAGTGTCATAGAAATTTTGAAAAAAGAAAACTGGTTGGAAAGGGGAACTTCAACGGATTGCAAGGATAGGGGAGCAGAGGAATATTTGATTAAAGGTTTAGGGGAGGAGAAATATATTTTGGAAATAAATATTGAAAGTGATAGTGGAAAGAATTCCATGGGAGAGCTTGAAGAAAGTTGAAGAAATGGGGTTATTATTATGGATAAAAATATGAGTTCAAAAGATGTAGAAGTTATGAAAACTATAATAAGGACTAGTGGTTTTTTGGAAAATTTGGGGGGGGTTAGATTTTACATCACTCATGGAAATGATGCCATTTATGAAGGTGTGCCTGTAAAAGGGTTAACATCTGGGTATGTGTTACAGGCTGGGGATGGGGTTGGTTGTTGGAACTGCAAGTTGGAATCTGGTTTTTGCTCAGATGATAAACGGATGAGGTGGATAAAATCCTTGCTTCAAGAGCCCGGAATTATGAAAAATGGCATGCAAAATAAAATGTGTGATGCAATTAATAATTCGGTTCATCTAGTATACTAATTTAAATACGAAAGTATTTTCTTAAAATTTTATGAAAGGAAAAATAAAAAAAAATAAAAAAAACAGGAGCGGTGTTTTTTGCTTGTTCGGTTTGTGTATTTATGTGTAGGTTTAAAGAAGAAGTAGGCTATAAAATAAGGGGAGTGTTGAAAATTAAGTATTTTCTAGGTCTGTGTTAGGATAGAAAAGAGCAGAGGCAGTCTTTCTCTAACTCCTTTCTCCAACCCCTCACACTTGTAATAGTCACTGAAGGCCGGACAGGGAGCTAGAGCCTGTAATTCTGTGACCTCCATTGGTACACAGAATGTCCAGCTTATACGAAGCCTCTAGGATATTATATGCACTTTTGTATTTGACAGTGAATAAGTCCCACCCTGGGACGCAAAAAACTCTGACGGACTAAACCCCTATATAGCCTGGACTCCCCTGAGTCTGCTGCAAAAAGAATCACTGAATTTGCTCACCTGAGCATTAAGTTATGGTTGTTCAAAAAAAAGCATATTTGTATAGATGGCCTCTAGGAGAGAGAGAACTTTTCAATATTTTTCTAAGTCCTGAAAAACTCCTAATAGCTATTCTAAACCAATCAAAATAGAGTACCCTAACTATCGTACATATAAAGTAGAGAAGCCGCCGTACTTTATATACGGATATATTCGGCACCACTCTCGGTTTGCCATGTGGCAAATAGGTCAACGTCATTCTGTCCTTTTTCTCTTCCGACATCCAATAGGAAAATGCCACGTGTCATTTCCTCCCATTTCGCCGCACTGCTCCCAAATAGTTGTTCCGGCATACTGGCACTCATGCGTACCGTTCGTTCTTTTTACGGCGATCGATTTCAGCCGTTAGATCTGACGGCACGCCGAATAAATGTTGACCGTTGAATTTCACCGGTCAAAGTTCCATGTTGACCGTGAATTTCGACGGTCAACATTCCGTGTTTATCGCTTGAAATTCGTTCTCACTTTGCGACACGTCGATCGCGACTTTTAATTTCGTCCGTCAAAATTAAATGTTTGTTTCATTAATTTCGTGCGGTACTGCATTTCGTGCGGTACCATACGTTCCATGTTGCGTTTTGTTTCGTAGGATGTTAAATAGAGTGTGCCGTAGATATTACTTTAAATAAATATCAAATATGTCATATGTCACGATTCATCAAGACCTGACATTAAAGCGGGCGCCAGGATCATACGGCTGTTGTCCGGAGATTATGGATTGTAGGAGCCTAATCTTCTGCCTATCTCCTCATCTGTCTAAGGTAGACATGGCTGCCTGCCAATTCTCAGTGACTATGACAAGTATGAGAACTGCATGACCCAAAAACAAAAGATAGAACATAAAATATCTATTTTTCAATATTCCCCTTATTTTCTAGTATAGCTTTTCTTTCAGTCCACACCTCTCCCTACAAATTTTTAATTTGGGAGAAGGAACCGGCTTAGTCATCATATCTTCTACCATCTCTCCATCCGATCTATATTCCAAACTAATTATTTTATTCTCAACCTTCTCGCTAACAAAGCTCAAACGAATATCCATATGCTTTGCTTTAAAATGATGTTTTGGGTTTGCTGCAATTGCAATCGCAGCTTGACTGTCACAAAATATTTTTTGCACTCCGCTCTTCATATATCCTAATTCTTCAAGCAAAGATTTTACCCTCATCAATTCTTTCACAGCCGAACAAGAGGCCATATACTCAACCTCCATGGTGGACTAAGAAATCACCTTTTGTTGCTTACTGCTCCAACAGCAAGCCCGATTCCCAACATACAACACATACCCAGAAGTACACCTCCTCATAGGAGCATCCCCATAACTAGCATCACTCTAAGTGGTGATGTTAGTATTATCCCCTCCCAAATGCAACCATAGATCTCTCGTTCCTATCAAGTATCGCATGACCCTTTTGGCCGCTTCCCAATCTTTCTACCTAGGATCTTTCAGACTCCTATTTAATACTCCCACAGTTGCAGCTATATCAGGACGCATACAATTCATAAAGTAGAACAAACTACCGACAACCTGTCTGTACGGAATAGTTTGCATGAACTTGCTTTCCTCAGGTCCTAGCTCATTATCCAGGATCGAGACTCCCTCTTCTGAGCTCCCCTCATTTCCCTTCTTTAAGTCCATTGAAGTCGTACAACTATTTGTTTTTTCCATTTGAAATTTTTCAAGCATATTCCCAATTGCTTCCTTTTGAGTTAGTCTAATTGTTTTATTTTTCTCTATCTCTCTCCATTTGAATTCTCAAGATGTACTTTGCCTCTCCCAAATCTTTCATTTCAAATCTACCTTTTAGATCCTTTTGCAATCTATTTATTTTCTCCATTGATTTACTCAAAACAAGCAAGTCATCAATATATATGGCAATGAAAATTATACCTTCCTCATCTTCAAATAAGTAGATAAAATGATCCAAACTGATTTGAATATATCCAAAACTCGTCAAAAACTCGTCCAATTTTTTGTTCCATTGGCGTAGAGCGTGCTTTAGTCCATAGAGGAACTTTATCAATCTGCACACCTTGCTTTCCTCTCCTTTCTCCACAAATCCTTCCGGTTGTCGTATGAAGATCTCTTCTTCTAATTCTTCGTGTAAGATAGCGGTTTTGATGTCCATTTGGTGCAATTCCATGTCTTCCGCTGCCGCGAGACTAAGTAGAATCCGAACGGAGGGGAATCTAACAACCGAAGCAAAAGTCTCCTCATAATTGATCCACTCCTTCTGTGTGAAGCCCTTTGCCACTAATCTGGCCTTGTATCACTCGATAGTGTTATCTAGGTTGAGCTTTAACTTAAATACCCATTTGCATTGTATCGGCTTTCTATCTAGAGGACAATCCACCAACTCCCATGTGTTTTCTTCCATAATGGAAGCCATTTCATCATTAATAGCTGTCACCCATCTATCACCTTCATGACTATTAATTGCTTCCGAGTAAGTCTGGGGTTCGCTCAAATGTGACAGCTTAGTAACCTTGTTGTTCACTTATCTCTCTCAAAGTCTCTTACTACTTCTCTTTCCTCTTTCAAACTCCGATGCTAGGATAGAGGGTAATCTTGGGTATCTCCAAATAACTTCACCTTCTCCCCTATCCGTGGAGTCCATCTCCGGACGTTCATCGTCCATTCCTGGTCTTTCCTCGTTTTCTTCCTCGGTTTGAGCCGGATGTTGTGGCTCCAAGAGAAAGTCACTCTCGGTCAATTTTTCCTCTTCTTCTGCAAGGTCAAGCTGAACCGGAGTTCGATTAGAAGAATGTGAATCCAACTAATTTTTGTTGTTCTACAACCACCGGTGCAGGTGGAGGAGCAGCAGTAGTAGTAGAAGTAGACATGATACACTCTCAGAAGCTATCAAGAATCCTACCAAACAGCTGTTCTTAAGTGCTCACCACTTCTTATACAAGCATCCAAACCTCACAACACTCTATCAGAATATAGAGTACAATAAACACTTATAACTCCCAAAGTTATAGCACAATTGACCCGACAACACTCAAGATATAATACTCAGAAGTTTCCCAAAAATTGTCTGCAGTTTTACTACTTGGAAGTCTGGATACATCATGTGTTCTGAGTCCTAAGTCTTATACTAGTGTTGTACCGGCAATACCAATGTACCTGAGAGGTACGTCAAGCTGCCAAGCTAATACTAAGCTACCACTGAGCTACCACTAAGCTATTATTCAGCTACCACTGAGCTAACTAGAATCGTATCTATCGCAGTTGCTCTATCCTGTACAGAATCACATTAAGAGTATCAGACGTTGCGTTGTCCGTACGGACCATATCAAATATAATCGTGGTTGCCTTGTCCTGTCTGTGTTGCAGCTTCGCTGCTGCGCTGCTCTGCTGTATAGCAGCTGCTCTGCTGTATAGCAGCTGCGTTGCTGTATAGCAGTTGCGCTGCTCTGTTGTATAGCAGCTGCGCTGCTCTGTCTATTGCTGTATAGCAGCTGCGCTGCTCTGTTGTATAGCAGCTGCGCTGCTCTGAGACTGAAAGCTTTCCAAAAAGACAACATATTGTACAGAAAGGTATTGTGGCCAATGTACTTTCTGTACAGCATGTGTACGACTTGGCCTTTGAGTGGACAACTGTCTCTTCCGAACTTGCCTTTATGCTTTCCGAGATTCTCGCTCTCCAGTGTTATCTTGCCACGTGGCACCGTGCCATGTTACGCGCGAAAACCGCCAAAGCACCCATTTTGGGATCTCGGTGATGACGCGCGCCGTCGGATAAAAAACGGCTTTAAATGCTAGCCATTGAAAATCGATGTCTAGTAAATTTGTTTCTTGCAGTTTCGCGTTCGCATTGTATTTCAATTTTTATTCTATGTGACTTAACTGTAATTCCGTTAATCGGATTAGTGAGCTCTGACACACTTAAATACTTATCGTACCCCATGTAATCTAACAGACTTCAACGACAGACCGGCTAAGGCTGACGACTACGCCTCGCCCTGCCAGTTGGAGGTTCAAGTTCTGCAGAACTCAACCTTTTTGATAAAGGTGATTTATGTCACTTCTCACTTGCCTAAGGAGTTAAGGCAGCCATGGCTCCACCACCCTCTCTCTCCTTCAGTGACTACGACAAGTATGGGAGAAAGAGAGGAGAGGTGGAGGCAGACTGCCAATGCTTTTTTTTTCTAATTCCACTAAGCTATTCAGACCTAGAAAATACTTTATAATTCTAATAATTCAACACTCCCCTTATTTTCTAGTGTAACTTAAGCTTTTCTTTTAGTCCACACTTCTCTCTACAATATTTCAATTTGGGTGAGGGCACAGGTTTTTTTATTATATCTGCAATCATTTCTCCAACTGGTTTATACACAAGATAAACAATTTTGTTTTTGACTTTTTCCCTCACAAAACTCAACGTTATGTCCATGTGTTTAGCTTTGAAATGATGTTTTGGGTTGGCTCCAATTGGAATTGCAGCCTGATTATCACATAAGACTTTATGCACCCCTTTCTTCATGTACCCCAATTCTTGCAGCAAAGACTTTACCCACATTAATTCTTACACAGCAAAACAAGAGGCCATGTACTCAGCCTCCATAGTGGACTGAGCAACCACTTTTTGTTGCTTGTTATTCCAACAAGAAGCACCTTTCCCACATACAATTCATACCCAGAAGTGCATCTTCTCATAAGTGCATCCCTATAACTGGCATCACTCCAAGTGGTGATGTCAGTGTGCTCCCCTCCCAAATGCAACCATAATTCCCTTATACCCACCAAATATCTCATGACTCTCTTTGCTGCCTTCCACTCTCTCTTTCTAGGATTATTAAGACTCCTACTGAGAACTCCAACTGCTGGTGTTATGTCCGGCCTAGTGCAATTCATAAAGTAGATTAGACTCCCTACAACCTGCCTGTAAGGAATAGACTTCATAAACAATCTTTCTTCAAGACTCATCTAATCCTCTAAAATTATTACTTCTTCTTCTACACTCCCATCACTTATATTCTTCAAGTCCATGGGAGTGGTACAGCTGTTTGTTTTTCCATTTGGAAATCCTCCAGCATATTCCCTATAACTTCTTTCTGAGTAAGTTTGATAATCCTTTTTCCCTTATCTCTTTCAATTTGTATCCCCAAGATGTATTTTGCCTCTCCAAGATCTTTTATATCAAACTTGCTTCTAAGATCTTTCTTCAACTTATTCATCTTTTCCATAGATTTACTTAACACTAGCAAGTCATCCATATAAATTGCAATAAAAATAACACCATTCTCATCCTCAAACATATAAATAGAATGGTGAGAACTAATCCGGATATATCCATGGCTGGTAAGAAACTCATCTAGTTTATTATTCCATTGCCTGTGAGCCTGCTTAAGTCCATATAAGGACTTTATAAGTCTGCACACTTTGCTCTCCTCACCTTCCTCTACAAATCTTTCTAGTTGCTGCATGAAGATTTCTTCCTCTAGTTCACCATTGAGGAAGGCGATCTTAATATCCATTTGGTGTATTTCCATGACTTCCGCTGCCGCTACATTAAGGAGAATCCTTACTGATGGGAACCATACCACAAGAGCAAAGGTCTCTTCATAATCTATCCCTGTTTTTTGAGTGAGCCCATTTGCTACCAACCAAGCCTTAGATCTTTCAATGGTGTTATTTGGGTTCAGTTTCAGTTTAAGCACCCATTTCCATCCGATCGAAATTCAGTTCGGAGGACAGTCCACCAGTTCCCAAGTGTTTGCTTCATGATGGAAGCCATTTCATCATTTATGGCTCTAACCCATATATCCTTCTCTGGACTGTCCATTGCCTCTGAATATGACTGAGGCTCATTTGAACGAGACAACTTAGTACCTTGTGAGTAACAAGTTGTGACTCCACAAGACGGTCACTCTTGGTCAATTTTTTCTCTTCCTCTGCAAAGTCAAGCTGAACAGGAGTTCAGTAAAAATAAAATGAATCCAACTCATTTCGGATTGAACTCTAATTTTAACCGATCTACTGTACTTAAAGGGATCTATGGACTTTCTTGTTGAATTATATTAGATTTATAGAGTATTTTCTAGGTCTAAATATTTAAGTATAAAAAGAAAACGAAAAGGGGGGACAGCTTGCCTCCACCTCCTCTCTCTCTAGCCACCATACTTGTTGAAGTCACTGAAGGATAGAGAGGGTGGTTGAGCCATTGGTGCTTTAGTTCAACACGTAGGACTAAAGAGTGACTTATGTCACTCTCAACAAAAGGTGAGTCTGACAGGACTCGAACCTACGCCCAGTAGAGTACGGTGTAGCCGTTAGCTCTAACGAATCTGTCGTAGAAGTCCGTTAAAGTACATAGGGTTTGATACGTATTTAAACTTATACATAGTCTTAAAACGGATTAACTAAGATGTGAAGAAAGGAACATAGAACTAGTTAAAATTTTGGTGCGGACGTCATTTCCCACGAAACAAATGATTCAGACATTTGTTTCGATGGCCGACATTCAATGTTAGATTTAATCTAACGGCATAAATCACAGTCGAGATCACGGAATGGTCACTTTGGCGTTTATGGACGTGACATGACGTGGCGCCACGTGGAGGGATAACATTTGGTCGCACGAATTTCTGCGGAAAATACGGACGAGTGGAAGGGGGACACGCGTCCACTCAGTGGCCTTGTCCTACACAGGCCGTAGAGAAAGGACATCGACTGTAGTACCTTTATGTACTTTAAAGTTATTTCATTGGTTCGGACTATAGTAGATAGAGATTGTGAGAGGGGTTAAGATTTAGTTTTTTTTGGATAGACATTCACCTCTTTGTGAGAGTTTGTATAAATTGGCATTTTTTCCACCTCATAACTTATCGGTTGGTTGGCCGTTTTTAGTGATACATTTTGCTACTGACTCAAAGGAGTCCAAGCTGCACAAGGGTGCAGTCAGATTGTCACTTTGCCGTCTTGTGCAGCAATAGTTGTGGCTTGAAGTGGGTTAGTTAAAAACTATCTAGAGGCTTAATGAATTATGTAGTCCAATGGAGGACACATGATTGCACGTTATGGGCCCACCCTCTAGGGTGCCCACCTTCAATGGATCTTGGTTCATCTATTAGGAAGCCATGATGATAGGGGCTTTGTGCAAAAAACGAAACTGGGGTATAGTCAGTGGACAAGTGAAACATCCACCTTTAGGAACTCCACCAGGATTTGAAGTAAGGTTTCCTACAGCAGCGACTGCTTCAGCAGAGGTGGTAGATGATGGGGACACCAGCGTGTGCAAAATGGGGAAAGAGAAAGAGACACCCCTCGCCCCTATTGCCACGGCAACAAGAGCAACGACCGTGAGAACCGCAGAGAATGATACTCAAATGGGGGAAGATGTAAACATGGTTGCCAAAAATTTCATTCTAAGACACCTCACTCAAGCTTTGGCCACCCCTCACCTTCACATTTACAAAAGCGAGGAGTTGTGGGTGAGTTTGGTGGAGATCTATAGAGCTGGTACTATTCAAGAGCTCCAATTGGCTGAGCAAAAGCTAGCGAGTTACACTTACAAAGAAGGAAAGATGTTAGATTATTGTAATGATCTCTCTTGTTTGTATATGGAGATGGAAAGTGTGGGGTGGGCAAGTACAATGAAGATGAAAGTTAACACTTTTATCATGAAGTTACTAGACGATTATGAGAACATAGTGTACCGAGTACAAAAAATGACTGATAATTCATGGAAGTGGAATACAGAGGTCTAAATGATACTTGTGCAGGAAAACACTATTGAAATTAGGAGAGGAGGAAAGAGCATTCAAGCTCTACCTGTAGGAGAGGACCGATGGGGGAAGGACTCGAAGAAACCGTACAAAGGGGAAAGAGATCAGACTAGAGGATCGAGGCCTCCAAAGGGTCTTTGTCATTTTTACAAAAAGCCGAGACACTTCATAGCAGATTGGGTTAAGCTGTCAGAGTTCAGGCTCCAAGAGAACCGTGGAAGGGGTTCTTCCAAAGGGAAGAAAAAGGCACTTGTGGTTACAAAAGTGAAAGGATAATCCAACGACGGGTCATATGAGGAGGAGGATGGGTAGCTTCTTCTTGACGACAGTCTGGAGGAGAAGGAGATCCCTCAGAAACAGAAATGTGCTCTCGGAGCAATTCAAGAAGCTCCAGAGGTAGGATGGATTATCGACTCATGTGCATCCACGCATATGTGTCGTGATAAGCATCTATTTACTAAGCTAAGAAAAATTCCTACTGTATATGTAGAGTATGGGGATGGGAGAGTGGTTACGACAAATCTAGTGGGATCGGTAGATCTGAAAGTCGTAGTGGAGGGAAAGACTTCTATACTCACCTTCTCAGATGTACTCAACATTCCTCAGCTGAGTAAAAATCTTGTCTCTACATTTGTGTTAGATGATAAAGAGTTTGATACCTACACTAGAAAGGGAGTCTTTACTACTTAGTATAAGGATGAAGTTTCCTTCACGGCAAATAAGGGTAGCCAACGAATGTTAAGGCTAACCTGAGTAATGAAAACAATAATGCTTACTATATTGGTGTTCCAAAGTTGATGATTTTGCATAAGCGATTAGGGCATGTGCATTTTGATAGGTTAAGGGAAATGAAAAATCTTAGTGTAGTAGAAAGCATTCAGTTTGGGGATAATCAAATGATAGATGACTGTAGAAGCTCTGATCAAGGTAAGGCTCACAGACTTCCCATTCCCAAAAGCTGCCACATATAGAGGTGAGAGAGTACTAGATCTAGTCCACACAGCTATCAGGGGACCTGCAAAAGTACCTTCGGTTGGAGGAAAGAGGTTTATGATGACAATAACTGATGACTGGTCTAGATACTCTAGAGTCAACTTCTTAAAAACAAAGTTTGAAACATCAACTTACTTCAAAGAATATAAAGCATGGAGTGAGAAGTTGCATGGAACCCCCATTAAAAGAATAAGGAGTGATAATGGGGGGGAATTTACCTCTCACCAGTTTGAGGAATACTTGAGAGATGAGGGAGTTCAGCGCAAGAAAACCGTACCATATAACTCGGAACAAAATGGGGTAGCTGAGAGGTTGAACCAAACACTAAGAGATAGTGCATGCAGTATGTTGGCGGACAAGAAAATAGGAAAGAGATTTTGGGCAGAAGCCATGGACTGTGCCAACTACATTAAAAATAGAGTCCTTACCTCAGATACAAAAGGAGTGACACCTTATGAGAGATGGGTTGGAAGGAAACCACATATCTCTCACCTTAAAGTATTCCGTATCCAAGTTTACAGTCTTGACACGAATAGAAAAAATTGGAAACTAGATGCTAAGGGAAAACGTGGATACTTTGTAAGATATGATGAGAATGTCAAGGGATATAGAGTCTTTGACTTAGCAAAGATAGATATCATTCTGGTCAAACACCTAGTTGTCATGGATGAAGGGAAGTCATTTGAACTCTTTAAATATACAAAAAGATAAGAATCAGATTTGAGGATGAAGGTGAGGAGGACACCATCCTTCTCTAAAAAGACATGAGTGAAACACGGATTGCAGATTCAGGGGAGATCAAAGACATAGGAGATCCACCAAAAACCTCACATATTCCTATAAACTTTGAGGAGACAGAAGAGGAGGAACCGGAACCGGCTTCCATGGATAGGGGAGCCGATGAGATAGTAAGGAGAAATCCAAGACTTCCCACTATCCCAGATTCGAAGTTTGAGGGGGGGAGAAGGAGCAACAAAGTGATTCAGGAAAAACTTGCCGCTAACAAGGTATCTAAGCTATCTCACCCAGATGAGCCTCAGTCATACTCGGAGGTTGTAAATAGTCCGGAGAAAGACAGATGGAATAGAGCCATAAATGATGAGATGGCTTTTATCATGGAAGCAAATACTTGGGAACTAGTGGACTGTCATCTTGACAGAAAACTGATTGGGTGTAAATGGGTGTTTAAACTAAAACTAAACCAAGATAATACCATTGAAGATATAAGGCTCGATTGGTAGCAAAGGGGTTCACCCAAAAGGAGGGGATTGACAATGAGGAGACTTCTGCTTCCGTTGTTCGGTTCCCATCAATAAAGATTCTCCTCAATCTGGCAATAGCGAAAGACATAGAAATACACTAGATGGATATTAAGACTGCCTTTCTTAATGGTGAGTTAGCGAAGAAATTTTCATGAGGCAACCAGAGGGATTTGTGGAGTGTAGAAATTGATGGTTCTCTTAGTATTTTCTAGGTCTAAAATGAAATGCAGAAAGAAAGTCGAGGCAATCTGCCTCTAACTCCTCTTTTCAACTCCCACAGTTGTTGCAGTCACTAAAAGGTTGAGAGGAAGCTAAAGCCATGGCTGCCTATGTTATCCAAAGATTTACGGGTAGTAGATTAGTTGATTTACATGTAGTAGATAAGTTGATTTACTAAAAGTAGTTGTCGGACCCATGATTTGATCCTGGTACCTACTGACTGTCAAAGCTGCTAGTAGCCGGTAGCTTTATCCATTTAGTCTAAGACTAGTTTTTTGTCATATAGGGTTTGATAATTATATGAATGTTTCCACGTCAACTTATTCATTTAACGGTAACTATTTATATGATACATAGATTCGGTTAGGTAAAGTACGGATTAAGGTACGGAGAAGAAACAGGTAGTGCGCATTTGTTTTAATAGCCAAACGAATACTGCGCATGTATTTATGACGGCTACAATTGAAATCTGCATTTAATCGGACGGCCAAAATGAATGTTGAGATCGCGGAAGAGGATTTCAGCGGTTTGTGGTCATCGCCACATAGGATGACATGTGGCACCATCACATTGGAATTTGGCATCTCCAAGGATTACAGAAACAAATCTGAATATGACATGTGTCGACCTTTTTGGCCATGTCGTACAATGTCCGTAGAGAATGTACACCGACAGCTCTACCTTTCTGTACGGCACAGTATTATGATTGGTGTCGTACGTTAGTAGATAGAGTTTTAGAGTGAGATATGACTTAGAAATATTTGGTAGATAGGACCCTCTCTCCCAGAGAGCTTCTGTACAAAAGGTCAAATTTGACCCTCCATAACTTATTGCTCATGGGTGCAAATTGAGAGATTCTTTTTGTTATCAACTCAGGAGAGTCTTGCCTTTACAAAAGTGAAGGTGGAAAGAGTTTTTATCTGCCAAGGTGGCAGTTATTCTTGATGAAACACAAAGGGGTCTAGGTTATCCTAAAGGATTCTCGCAAGTTGCTTTTTCTGAGGACCTATGGAGGTCTCAAAGTTGCAGAAAGAGAAGAGAGCAAAGTCTATAGGCTCATAAAGTCCTTATAACGATAGAAGCAGGCTCCCCGAAAGTGGAATAAAAACTAGATGAGTTTCTCACCAGTCTATGATATATCCGGATCAGCTCTGACCATTCTATCTATATGTTTGAAGATGAGAATGGTGTCATTTTTATTGCAATTTATTGGGATGATCTGCTTGTGTTTAGTAAATCTTTGGAAAAGATCAACAAGTTAAAGAAAGATTTTAGAAACAGATTTGATATGAAGGATTTAGGTGAGGCAAGATATATTTTTGGGATCCAAATGGAGAGAGATAGGGGGAAAAGAATTATCGGACTTACTCGGAAAGAACTAATAGGTCATATGCTTAAAAATTTCATATGGAAAAGGCAAACAGTTGTTCCACTCCCATGGGTTTTAAAAAACTAAGTAATGGGAGTGTACAAGGAGGAGTGATAATCGAAAATGATCAGATGAGACCACAGGAGAGAGAGTTTATAAAGTCTATTCCTTATTGATTGGTCGTAAGAAGTTTGATCTACTTTATGAATTCTACAAAGCCAGACATAGCTGTAGTAGTGGGAGTCCTCAAAAGGAGTCTTAACGATCCTAAGAATAAATATTGGGAGGGAGTCAAGAGAAACATAAGATATTTGGTAGGAACTAGAGAGTTATGGTTGCATTTGGGAGGGGAGCACACTGGTATCACTACTTGGAGTGTTGCCAGTTATGGAGAGGCACCTATGAGAAGATGCACTTTGGGTATGTGTTATATGTGGGGGAAGGTGCTTGTTGACACTCTAAGACCTCCATAAGACCTTAGAGTAGGCAGCTCACACGAAGCCTCTACGATAACCCTAACCCCTTTGTCTTTCAGCACGAATAACTGCCACCCTGGCAAACAAAAACTCTGACCACCTTCACCCTTGTGAAGGCAAGACTCCCCTAAGTCGATAGCAAAACTAATCTTGAATTTTCTCTTCTGAGCAGTACGTTATAGAGGGTCAAAGTTGACATTTTGTACAGAAGCTCTCTAGGAGAGAGGGTCCTATCTACTAATTTTTCTAAGTTCTATCTCTCTCACAAACTCTATCTACTGACGTACGAAGCCAATCATATTACACTTCCGTACACAAAAGTACTGTTGCCGGTGTACTTACTGTACGGATATTGTATGACATGGCCTAAAAGTCGGCACATGCCATATCCGATTTCGTTCCCGAAATTCTCGGAGATGTCGCGATCCAACGCAAATTTCGCCACGTGTCATCCGATGTGACGATGACCAAAACTCGTCAAGATTCTCTTCCGCTATCTCGGCTTTCTTCTCGGCCGTCCGATTCAATGCAGATTTCAATCAGAGCCGTCATAAATATTTCCGCGATATTTGTTTCGTTTAAAGAAACAAATGCGCGGTACTTGTTTCTTATCCGTACCGTAATCCGTACTTCTACATAACTAACTCTATGTATTTCGTAATCAGTTTCTGTTAAATGAAATATCCTACGTGGTAATGATTAGATAAATATCAAACCCCATAGCATGTATCATTAGCTCCAGACCTAACGGATAAAGTTACCGTCTACCGGCTATTAGACGTCCGGCAGGTTCCAAGATCAAATCCTGGATGCATCACTAATCCTTTTAGTAAATAAACTACCATTCAATAAATCAACTACTCTATTTCCCGTAAACCTCTGGAAAGCCTAGGAAGCCATGGCTCTAGCTTCCTCTCCAACTTCTCAGTGACTGCGACAAGTGTGGTAGTTGGAGAGAGAAGTTAGAGATAGACTTCCTCGGCTTCTTTCTGTATTTCTATTTAGACCTAGAAAATACTTAAAAAATCAATTTCTACACACTAGGATCTTGGGTCTTCAACGTATTCTTTACAAGAGTTTTCTCATGGGAAAGCAACGAAGCAAAATAAACGCTTTCAACCAAACCAAGAAATCCGGATTCGGTAAAAAAAAACACTTTTACAAGACAACCGAAATGCAACACAAACAAATACACCTAAACAAACTGTCCTACTGTCCCGAGAACGGCGCAGCCCAATAAAAGATGCCACGCCTCAAGCATCCACTCCAACAATCGCCAAAAAGACAAATTTGGAGGGAAACCTTCCGGACTTGGCCGAAGCCGTGTGGATTAAAAACAAGGCAGAACACAAAGAGAGAAAAATATGTACGCTAACTAGCATCTATCGCTAGCTAACAAGAAGAAAAGGAAATGGTGGGCAATCGGTGGCAAGGAGGAAGCAAGAAAACAGCTCCGCCGCCAAGAGAAAATTCTTGTCCAAAAGCTAAAAATTCTAAGTTTGCAAATAGACTAAGTAAGACTAAGCTAAGCCTAGCGCGAAACTAGCCTACGTCTAGTCTACTTTACATGAATGAAACTACTTAAGATGTTGGCCAATAGGCGGCCAACATCGTCTGCCGTACGTCTAACAAAATACAGAATCCAAGGGTAAAACCCCTCCCTTTCTACATGCATGCGTGAACCAACGTGGGTTCACGACTTTAAAGAATAAAAGTACATTGAAGCGCCACCAACGATCTTGGAAATCGCGCTTTGTCGCGAAACGATACTTGGCGTTTATACTCCAAAATCGCGTACATATGCACGAAACGAAACATACCGCACGAAATACTCCAGGAAATCGCGACGCGTCGCCCAAACGATATTTGCGAAAGAATCATCAAGATCGTGTACCTACAAAATGAAACGAAAGAAACAGTACGCACGAAATTAGTATGTATTCAATAAGACAGGTACGCAAATCGCGTACACGTCACAAAAAAGTGAACCGACATGACACCGCACATGCGAACGAAACTTATATATGCGTGCCGAAATATGGCGTGTGCATCCATAACATCGTGCGCGCACGTCGGGTAACTCCCGTGCGTGGACGATATCGTGCATGCATGCGAAACATCGTGCACGCGTGCTACTGATACCTTACGGCATGACAACAGAATGCAAAGTTAGAATATGAGTATTTGGATACATTCCCCCATTTTGACTTTTCCTTAGAAATACCGTCACCCTGGTTGGCAAAGACTCTGACCGCTACACCTTTATGTAGTATGGACTTGTGTGAGTGCAGCAAAAAGAATCATTGAAAATGGTCTACTGAGTTTATAGTTATGGATGCTCAAAGTTAGCATTTTTATACATGGGTGCTCTCACAAAGAGGCGGCTACCAACCAAAAATGATAAGTCATATTCCCTCTCTAAAACCCCGTCTACTAAAGTACGGAGCCAATCATAGGACTGTATCGTACATAAAGTAAGGTGCCGGAGTACTTTCTGTAAGGCATTGCTACAGCATGGCCATGACGGTGACGTTTGTCACATCCGGACTTGTTATCGTGTGCTCCGGAAATTCCGCAAACCCGTTAGATGTTGCCACGTGTCATTCGGAGTGGCGGTGACCGAAAAACGCCAAAACGCCCACTCCGCGATATCGGCTCCTACCATGGTCGTCCGATCAAGACCGGCTTTTAATTCTAGTCGTCGAAATATTTATGCCGCATATTTGTTTCGTGCGGTATCCTAATTCGTACTAAATCTAACTGTATTTATTTGCTGAGAATCTTATTTTTTATGTTAAATAAATTGGTCTACATGTTAAACTTTAAATATCTATCGAACCGTATAAATCTCAACAAATGTCATAGTCTATAGGCCAAAGCTAACGGCTTCAGGCAGATTAACAAACAGCATGTACCAAGATCAAATCATGGGTTCGTCAATCTCTTTTTTGGTAAATCTACCAAAACCACTCCATTTCTCTCTAGAGGGCTTAGGCAGCCATGGCTCTAGCTCCCTATCTAGCTTTCAATGACTACAACAAGTGTGGGGGCTTGGAGAAGGGAGTTAGAGGCAGACTGCCTCTGCTATTTTTTATCCTAATAAAGACCAGAAAATACTTAAATTTCAACACTCCCCTTATTATCTAGTCTACTTTTTTTTTCAACTCACATTTAACAACACAAAAAAACAAACATTTTTATTTTTTTTCCTTTTCCTTTGATAAAAGTTTAAGAAAATACCCTAGTATTTGAAATATTGTATTAGATGAACCGAAATAATAATTGCATCACACATTTTATTTTGCATGCCATTTTTTATAAATCCGGACTTTTGGAGCAAGGATTTTATCCACCTCATCCATTTTTCATCCGAGCAAAATCTAGATTCCCACTTGCAGTTTAAACAGCCAGCCCCATCCCCAACATGCAACAGATACCCACATGTTAACATTTTTACAAGCACACCTTCATAAATGGCATCACTCCCAGTAGTGATGTCAAATCCATTACCCCCCAAATTTATCCTTAAATCAAGAGTCCCCACTAAGTTCATGCTGAAACACAAAGGGGTGAGGGTTATCCTAAAGGCTTCGTGTGAGCTGCCTACTCTGAGGACCTATGGAGGTCTCAGAGTTGCATATCACATAAGACTTGTAACTAGTCACTTTACCTTTTGTCTGCACAATTGTTTAATCAGTCATTTAAATGGTTCAACTATACTGTTTAATTGTTTATGCATTTTTTAGCCTTTGAATACTTGTGCAAAATACTGAATAACTTGTGCACATTTAAAATATACGCTTTAACGATTTTATTAATGCTTTAATGTTTTTTAGGGTTACAATTATGGTGAAGTTCCATTAGACGAAAAGTGAGGTTGTTTACAGAAATTCGGACGTCTCCGTAGTAGGTCGTACGTCTTATTTTGTTTTTATGCGGAAAACAACATTACAGAGAATATTGCTAATATTCTTTAAAAGTCTGGGAGTTTACATTGACCGTTGGATATTTTTTCGTGGAGCATTCGCTTCGAAAATTTCTGCAAATGGTGATGTACCTCGCGAGGTACATCACCAATTACAAAATACTTTGAGCAGGACACGTTGGATAATGTGCATACGTGTCAAAATGACAACCAACGGAAATCAAAACATTTTACACACGATATACGGATTCAAAAATCCAACAAAAAATACTAACGAAATGTCGTAACACACTTCGTCACGCTATTTCTGTTAGTGCCCATTCGTCACACTATTTCTGGCAGCGCTTAATCGTCACGCGAAAAAACAGAAACCCTAAAAAAATGAGGTGGTATCTCACAAGGCGTTTGCAAAGAGTACAAAAGTTGTGTTGAACAATGACCTGGTACGCACGTACATGGTACACAAATGAAATTTTTTGGTCGGTGTGGAAATCATTGACGATTTTTAACATGGGATCTCAGCTCACGTGGTTCCACTAAATTATGAACAGGTGGATTAAAAACTCCGCGCAATGGAACTTCATTTTAATCGTAGCATTCTGTAATGTTGGCCGTACAATTATAGATTGTCCTAATGGAACTTGAGTGTGAATCATTGACAAGAGGGAATTGATCATGACAGTGACTGTTTTGGTTGCGCACAGTCACTTACGTCATCTTGTGAAAAATTGTACATTTGAAGTACATATTGGTACAAATGAAGTACCTTTGAGTACAAATTTGACGGTCAATCGGTTGGAGAACTTTGACTTTCAAAATATTGATTCAACCGCTTAAAATTGTGCCGCGCTTGTGGACGTCGATCGTCATAATAAAATTAGTAATCCACACGACCGGCGAACGTTTACGGTAACAAAATTGTGGTAACCACATCTAAATAAAAGTGTTGCAGACAATCAATTTTTGTCTTTACGTGAGCTCCACAGTGAGAGCACTTAGGGCACTTTCCCATGTGTTAAAGTTATAGTTATTTTCTGTCGTTTTCCTTTATAACAACCGTACCAAAAAATTCAAATAACCACCGTACAAGTTGCGTTCCATTAAAACTTTAGCTATACCAAGGTTTATCGTCTATCGCGATGCAGTTTGTCGTCTAACACGTTTCGACCCACTTTCGCGTCTTTTCAGCTCATCTTCAAACTTTATATAAAATCACCTCGCGAGGTGATTTTAAATACAGTTCCACGAGGCGAGCGAAAAGGTAGATGCTGTCGCACGTGTTCGTAGTTTTTGACAATTTTTGTGCCCGTAGTACCACAAAAAAAACCCACTGCACGTTTACAACCTGTGCGTGACTTTTTTCTGTGCGTTTTTTCGGTACTGGGGCTGTGGAGGGGTCTCGACCAATGGACGCTATTTCACAAAAATGAAGTCCGTGAAGGCGCTTCTTTCTCTCTCCCTCTCCCACTACCGCGTCCATCTCACAAGTCTTGCAACGAAAAACGTCTGTAATGGTATCAAAGGAAAGATCTCTGAAAACGATTTCTTTTGACTATCTTTGGGCGTATTTTGATGGCAAATAGAGTGAGAAAAGACAAAAAAATACTATAGGGAAACCATGGCGGAAAGTTCTAGAATTTGTGATATCGGCGGTGTCATAGTTGAGCGTGACGTGCTTGACGTCATAATGTCACAAACCCCAAACATCTGCAATGCCTCCACGTCGACAATGTGGCTGACAAACATTGCAAAGTGACCGAAACTGTACAGCGTGCGGGTATACCTCAGAAAAAGAAGCCGAGTGGAAGTTTCAGAACATTTTGTGTAGTGTTTATGTGTCACATGTTTCATACATGTCTACGCTTGTCACTTTTTGAAGTAACAAGTTATTTGCGCTTACATCGGAATGCTCTAAAAGCTGTATGGAGAATCTTTGCTAGAAACAAAGTTACAAGATTAAAGTTTCGGTTACATGGGAAAGTGCCCTTAGCCTCAAAATTGAAATTTAATCGTCTAAGCGTTACATTGAATTTAGACGCAAATTGAAACAAAACCTCTTTAAACTAAAGTACTATAAGTCTTGTACAGAAATATTAAAACGCACGAAACGAAATTTTGTTGTAAAATAAAGAATCGTAGATAGTGTGGCTTGATTTCGTCGCGCATAACGACGCGCATTTTTTTACTTTAATTTCAATTGATATTTTACCCTGGTTCGTTTTATTATAGTGTATAAAGTTTATTTCGTTTCGTGCGTTCACTTTCTTTTTTTGTGTTTTACCAATCGAATCGACGCGTGCGCAAAAACGACAAAAATCAAAAGCCAATAAAAAAGTCGAGATTCTTTCACTTAAAAACCTAAAAAGAAGGGGAAAACGACGCCATACTTTTTTTCGGTTTTTTTTCTGACATTTTTGAACGGGAAAAGGAAGGCGTGAGATAAACGACACATGGAATCGACAAAAAAACAACGAGGAAAACGCCAAAACTACGAAACTTCCAAAACCTGTGAAAAATAGAAAATTTCGACAAAATTTTGGCAAAAAATCGCCAAAACCCTCTGGCCACCTCTATTTTTTTCAGAAGTAAACATCAAAAAACAAAGAAAAAAAAGAAAAAAGAGGGTAAAAAAAAAAAAGGAAAATAACGCGTCTGTTTTTTATTTCCCCTCGAACTGTCGCACGGAAGAGCTCTCCTCCAATACGACAAAAAACGCCAAAAAGTGAGCGGACGTCCGTACCGTACGGACTCAACCTTGTATCTCCGCAGATTTTTGAAAACACCAAAATGGGGAGTCTGCCGTCGGAAGGATCTTTCTCCGGGGGAGAAGTTGCCGGGCAAGTTCTGCCGTACATGACGTCATCATTGGAGGATTCGTACTCCCTGGGCCCCAAATTGGGAAAAGGGGGTATTAGGACTCGAACCCCCAACCGGTAGAGCGCGGCGTAGCCGTTAGCTCTAACCAGTCTGTCGTAGAAGTCCGTTAGATGATATAGGGTTTCATTTATATTTAAAATATTGTATTACAGTAAAATTATTTAACTGAAATATGGACGAAACGAACATAGAACTTTTTAAAGTTTAGAGTGAACGTCATTTCGCACGAAACAAATGAAACGGACATTTGTTTTAAACGGTCGACATTTAATGTCGGATTTAATCTGACGGCGCACGTCATCGCCGAGATCACGAAATGGTCACTTTGGATTTTATGGACGTGGCATGACGTGGCGCCGGGTGGAAGGATGACATTTAGGCGTGAGAATTCCGTAGAATATACGAACGAGTGGAAAAATGACACGCGTCCACTCAGTAGCCTTGTCGTTCACCGGCCGTACAGAAAGGACATCGGCCGTAGTACCTTTCTGTACTTTACAGTAATATGATTAGTTCGTACTTTAGTAGATAGGGGTTGTGAGAGAGATTTAGGACTTAGGAAATTTTTGATACCTCTCTCTCTAAGAGAGATTTGTATAAATTGGCATTTTTGCCGGCTCATAACTTATCGGCTGGTTGGCCGTTTTTAGTGATTCTTTTTGTTACGGACTCAGGGGAGTCCACGCTACACAAGGGTGCAGTCAAATTGTCAGTTTGCCTTCTTGGGCAGCAGTGGTTGTGGCTTCAATTGGGTTAGTTAAATACTATCTAGAGGCTTCCTGTATTTTGTGGTCCAATGGAGGACACAGAATTGCAATTTCGCCACATGACATCCAACGTGGCGATGACCACAAACCGCTGAAATCTTCTTCCGCGATCTCGGCGCTAATTCTGGCCATCTGATTAAATTCACATTTAATCCTAGCCGTAATAAATACATGCGCGGTATTCGTTTCGCTAAAGAAATAAATTCGCAGTATAGATTTCTTATCCGTACCGTAATGCGTACTTTTACATTACCGGATCTATGTATCCCTTAAACAATTACAGTTAAATGAATTATCCTACGTGGAAATGTTTAAATAAAATATCATACCATATAGTACGTAACACTAGGTCTAAGCTTAACGGCTAAGGCTACCGACTACCAACTATCTACCGGCCGGCACGTACCAGGATCAAATCCTATGGCCGGCACATACCTTTTAGTAAATAAAACCCCTAACTAATGTACATTTCCCGTAAACCTCTCGATAGCCTAGGTAGCCAAGGCTCTAGCTCCTTCTCCAATTTCTCAGTGATTGCGACAAGTTTGAGAGTAGGAGAAAGAAGTTAGAGGTAGACTGCCTCGGCTTCTTTTTATACTTCTATTTAGACCTAGAAAATACTTAAAATGGAGCATTAATTTCTACACTCCCCTTATTTTCTAGTCAATCTTTAATTTCAGACCACACTTCTCCCTGCAGAAAATTAGCTTAGGGGGAGGCACAGATTTGGTCATCATATCTGCTACCATCTCACTATATGGTCGGTACTCTAAACTGATTATTTTGTTTTCTACTTTCTCTCTAACAAAGCTGAGTCTGATGTCCATGTGTTTGGCTTTAAAATGATGTTTAGGATTGGCAGAAATAGAGATTGTTGCATGATTATCACAAAAAAAAAATTTGCACACCACTCTTAAGGTTGTTGTTTTGAAAAGTCAGTTTCGTGCGTACGAGACAGTTTGCCCTTAACTGCTAATTGGATTTAATATGGAGGTTTGAATAAATTCACGGATTGCGGGAGCGAACGGATTGATATAATTAAAGTGACGTAAAATACTCATTGAGTGGTGTGAACTGTCGAGCGTGCCAGAGAAACACAAGGGAAGGGCCCGCTGCCCGGAATGGCCAGTCTCGATGTCCTGCAAAGAACCCACCAATGCGAATGCTTCCCAGAATAATGATAATGCCCACTGTTGACCCCATCCCTCCTAACAGGAATGCATGCACAAATAGGAGAGGCACAAGGATAGGGAATAGGGATGAGTGCATGGGAAGGCGAAAAGATCTCCCCTCCCCCTTACTTTCCCCATTAAGCAGGGGAAAGGGGTTGGGTTCTCGGTAATCGGGTCGGTGCCCCAATTTTGCTTATTCCACAGGAAGTCTATAGCATTCGTTCCCTCGAAACCCACTGTTTCGATGCCAGGAAATTGCAGTTTTACCCCGGGAAGTCCCCGCCAAAGCAAAAGAGACTAAAAGTGAAGACACAAATGCACTACCACGTGGACATATAAAAATAAATAGGAATGGTTGTTTCAGATTTAACAATATCACCTTGACCACAGAAATAAAATATAAGATGGAAGATATAAAAGATGGCGAAGCAAGCTTAACATACCCCGGCAATTTACGATGACAATGGGAGAAAGGCGAAATCTCTCCTGATGGCAGTGTAAATAGGTATGGTACTCCTTCAACCCTCGGTGTCCGCAGCTCAGCACCGACTAGACTCTTCTCAGTTTAAGCAGCGAAAAATCCAAAAATCACCCAAAGGGACGGCAGTGCCAACCGCCAACCCGAACTATGATTCCCAAAATGGACAAATCTAAAACAGAGATGGTAATAAAGTCAAACAACACAAAGATTCTCCAAGAAGAAGGTTTGTTGGAATTTCAGAGGGTTTTCACAGGAGACAGTACTGAAAAGCAACCTGTCTCCTTCGGCCCCAAGCGCCTTATACATCAAAGTTTGTCCAAAATCAGGTCCAAAAGTCAAACCTATGCTATTAGCCAATGAGCGGCCAGCAACGGCAATCAAACTGACATAAGACAAAATAATGTGTACTACTCTTGGGGCAAAAAGTTCGAACTCTGACCACGGCTAGATTCGCGGCCGGAAGTTATTATTTCTTCCACAGTTTTTAAGACAAAGTACTAAATAGACACGGAAGTGCCAAGCTTTGACTTAATGTAATTAATTAACCACTGGTCAGCTGAATCTGAACCGAATTGCTACAGACAGCTAACAGCAAAATCTAGATGACAGTCCGGAAGTCTACGTGGCAATCCAGAATGTACCCTCCACTAGGGCTGGTGGAAGCTAGTACTATGTGACGGAACTGCTATCTTTCAAACGGTAGAACTTTGTCGTCCAGCCTCCGTTAGGCACGAAACAAAGTGCGTCTTGTTCAGTAGAGGAAATACCATAATCCTTCCGGCTGGTTGCGCTTACTTTTCCGTACTTTGAGAACAGTACGGGTAGGAAGGGTACGGAAATCCTCGGTAATTTTGAAGTGTGCCTGAAAAGCACTCCGAGCTTGACAGAACAAGCTGTGACAAATGGACGGCGGATCGCGAAGCGATCCGATGTAAAATAAACGAAATGTTGGAATAGGCGCCGCCAGTACTGTGGAGCTGCGACGCAGTTAAGTCAACGTAGCTGCGGCTATTTGTATGATCCGTACGGACAAGCGCAGCCAGCACAGCTAGCGCAGCTGCGGATAATATGACTAGGATAGATCTCGAGTAATAATGATTGTACGGTAGTGGTAGCTTAGTAGTTGCTTAGTGTAGCTTGGTTTCTGACATAAGAAGAGTACGGTGTAAATATTATGTACAACAGAGGTTTGTCCTTTTGACTAATTATTTTATTAGAGTAGATACAGTACGGCTGGTATGCCTCCGTACTCTGAGTATAACTTGCAGGACTTAGATTATTTTATTTATCGCAGTCAAGTTAATCAAAGTAATGGCAAACTGTTTTCTGCATCTTTGACCTGTTAGTGTGATCACTCTGTTTGGTGCTTTCATGTGAAACTTTGTGGAGTTATTCTATGATATATAATATATATGTGTGTGAAGTTTCATTGTATTCCAGTATCTCTATAAGATTCTGTGAGCAGTCTAAGTGGTTAGTTTGTGTAGCTGTCAGCTGTTTTTGTGAAACTCTGGAGCCTATATCTTCTAGATGCCTTGGTGGATTTAGCTGTAACTTTGGGAGTTTATAGTGTATATGGTATACTGCCCATTGGTGTGGCTTGAGGTGATTCTGTTTAGTTTGGAGTAATCTGTGCTGTCTGAAACACAGCTGTTTTTGAGGTAGTCTGTGGGTGTTTCCGTGAGTAATCCATGGCTGAAATAGGCTATGGACAACAGGTTATGGGCCCACACCCATGGCACCTATATTTGATGGATCAAAATATCACTACTGGAAGTGTGCGCTCGAGAGCTACTTCGAGATGATGGAGCTAATGGATGTGGTGGACGGTACCTTGGCCTAAACATCAAATGAATGGAAAAGGAAAAATCATGAGTGTCTAAGGGTTATCAATAACTCCTTGACTGAGGATTTAGTAATGTCATATATAAATGTTAAAAAGGCAGTTGAATTATGGAAGTGCTTATAAAGTATGTATGCAAAGACTTCTTTATATCATTGGCTTAGTAGTGTTACCAAAATAGTTGAACACAAGTATGTAGGAGGTAGTATGGAGAAACATTGTATTGACTTACAAGTATTATTTGCAAAAAATGATTTGGCAGGAGGCAACTTTACAGATGCTAAACAAGCTATCTTGTTAATGAGAAGTCTACCTAAAGAATATAAGAGTGCAGTAGAATCGATTGACTTTAATTGATAAAAATGATTGGAGCGTAACCGTAGCCAGACGAGTTATTTTAGATGAAGAGGCTAATAGAAGGGTCTTATCAAGTGAAAGGAATATAAAGGAATATAAGTCTCAGTTTCAGAAATTTAAAAGTAAAAGTGAGTTCGGAGATCGACCAAAGAATTGTTTTTATTGTAATGATTTAGGACATACCTTCAGGGTATATCCATCGTATAAAAGTGCATGTGTTAAAGGAAATTTCAGAGATGGATGGGACAACAACCTAGTTCGTACCCCAAAAAAAAAGAAATCAAGTGCTTTCGTGAGTGAAGGACAGGACTGACAAATGACAATAGGCATGCACCGTGTGTTAACGAATTTATTTATTTACCGACCTTTTGTGTTGCTCGGAATGAGGAGAAAGAGGTGACAGAAAAGGATCCGATTACTTTTAATATGTCTTATGATAGATTGGTGGGTGACATAAACTTACTAAAGGAAGGGGCAACTAGAATACGAGAAGTCGATAGAAGTGAAAGGCACATGGAAGCGGAAGAAACGGGAAAAATTATTATCACCGAAAACAGTAAGGAAACAGACGAGTGTGAAAAAGACTCGGGTTGTGTGACTTCTTCTTGTGATAAACGGGTGTATGAGAATAGCATAGAGGGAGAAGATATTCCTGAAGTAAGGGGAGTTAAAGAAGTAAACTTAAAATTGTTTGAAGAATATTTCTTAGAAAAAGAGAACACTAAAATACAAACATAACTTGAGAAAGAGAAGAAATAAATGATCAGATAGGAAAATGTGAATTAACACAAAATGGGGAATTAACATCGGAAGTGGAAAACACTGTGGGTTTAAAAATTATTGAAATCCAGGAAAAACCGATGAGAAGTGTTCAGAAAATAAGGCTAAGGAAGATAGTTCATGAGAGCCAAAAAAGTCATAACTTAAAAAAGAATTGTAGGAAGAGGAAAGTGCAGCTAACTGGAAAGAGGGTCATACGGAAAATATTGAATATACATACACTTCAGAGAAGTTCCATATCTATGAAAAGAAACCAAAAATCAGTAAGAAAAACTACACTATATAGAGGTAGTGGGAAGGGAAACCATTGAAAAAATTTGAACAAATCAGATAGTCATAAAAAACCAAGAAAGAGAGATAGATTGCGGAAAAACAGTTGGACAACAAGCATGTTACGAAATCGATCACACCGAAAAACACAACCGGAAACAGTGAGGGGATGTGTAACGGGAAAATGGGAAGACTTGAATGAATTTACAGGAAAATTCATGAGAATTTGGTGTAGTAGCGTCAGTAACATACATCTAAGGAAGTGGATGGCGTGGAAGTATTTAACCGGAGAGAATGTGCAACAATTGTTCGATAAAAGTGTGTAGGTGGTTGATTTTTTCGGCGAATTTGATAACATGGCTAAGTGACAAAGACGAGTGGAAATACGGATTAACAGGGGAGGTGTTATTACCAGAGTGAAGGGACAGTTTCACATTTATAACTTACGAGGAGCTGTTACAAGACAAATCCTGCAAGGTGGTGGTTTTCAGCAAGACAAATGGGACGTGGCGACGTCAGCAAAACAGTGGTGATGTATTGTTTTACCTAACGTTTATGAATCATAAGTAGTGGAGGTTGATAGGGAATTTTTAGTCTCTAAATATTCTACATTCTTCATTTTGTTTGTATTTCCATTAGGGTAGAAATATCTGCATGGACTACTGAGTCTAAAGCTTTAGGGGAGTGTTCAAATTGAATGCTTTAGTTCTCAGTAGATGAGGCTATGAGGAGGAAGTTAATTGTGAAAGGAGCAGCTGCTAGAGCTGCAGTGTCGAACTAGCGCAACGTAGCAGCAGAGCAGTACACGCTGCACTTTGTATTCATACTGCGCTGCGATGTCAAAACTAGCGCAGCGTAGCAGCAGAGCACTACACGCTGCACTTTGTATTCATACTGCGCTGCGATGTCACACTAGCGCAGCGTAGCAGCATAGTAGTACACGCTGCAATTTGTATTTATACTGCGCTGCGATGTCAAACTGGCGCAGCGTAGCAGCATAGCAGTACACGCTGCACTTTGTATTCATACTGCGCTGCGATGTCAAACTAGCGCAGCGTAGCAGCATAGCAGTACACGCTGCACTTTGTATTCATACTGCGCTGCGATGTCAAACTAGCGCAGCGTCACAACATAGCATTACACGCTGCATATTTTTGTGGATGCACGAAACTAAATTTTTGGGGGAGTGTTGTTTTAAAAGTCAGTTTCGTGCGTAACTGCTAGTTGGATTTAATATGGAGGTTTGAATAGATTCACGGATTATGGGAGTGAACGGATTGATAATTAAAGTTACGTAAAAGACTCATTGAGTGGTGTGAACAAGCAATGACAAATAGACGGTGGATCGCGAAGCGATCCGATGTAAAATAAACGGAATGTTGAAATAGGCGCCGCCGGTACGGAGCAGTTGCGACGCAGTTAAGTCAACGCAGTTGCGGCTATTTTTATGATCCGTACGGAAAGCGCAGCCAGCGCAGCAAGCGCAACTACGGATAATATGAATAGGATAGATTTCAAGTAATGATGATTAAACGATAGTGGTAGCTTAGTGGTTGCTTAGTGGTAGCTTAGTTTTCTGACATACGAAGAGTACGGTGTAAATATTCTGTACAACAAAGGTTTGTCCTTTTGACTAGTTAGGTTATTAGAGTAGATACAGTACGGCTGGTATGCCTCCGTACTCTGAGTATAACTTGCGGGACTTAGATTATTTTATGTATCGCAGTCAAGTTAATCAAAGCTATGGCAAACTGTTTTCTGCATCTTTGACCTGTTGGTGTGATCACTCTGATTGGTGCTTTCATGTGAAACTTTGTGGAGTTATTCTATGATATAGAATCTATTTTTGTGTGAAGTTTCATTTTATTTCAATATCTCTGTAAGATTCTGTGATCAGTCTAAGTGGCTAGTTTGTGAAGCTGTCAGCTACATTTGGGAAACTCTGGAGCTTATATCTTCTAGATGTCTTGGTGGACTTGGCTGTAACTTTGAGAGTTTACAGTGTATATGATATACTGCATATTGGTGCAGTTTGAGATCATTTTGGTTATTGTGTAGTAATCTGTGTCGTCTAAAACACAACTGTTTTTGAGGTAGTCTGTGGGTGTTTCCGTGAGTAATCCATGGCTGAAATAGGCTATGGACAACAGGTTATGGGCCCACACCCATGGCTACCTATATTTGATGGATCAAAATATCACTACTGGAAATGTGCGCTCGAGAGCTACTTCGAGATGATGGAACTAATGGACGTGGTGGACGGTACCTTGGTCGAAACGTCAAATGGATCGAAAAGTAAAAATCATGAGTGTCTAAGGGTTATTAAGAACTCATTGACTCCGGATTTAGTAATGTCATACATAAGTGTTAAAAAGGCAGCTGAATTATGGAAGTGCTTAGAAAGTATGTATGCCAAAGACTTCTTATATCATTGGCTTAGTAGTGTTACCAAAATAGTTGAACACAAGTATGTAGGAGGCAGTATGGAGAAACACTGTATTGACTTACAAGTATTATTTGCAAAAAATGATTTGGCAGGAGGCAACTTTACAGATACTCAACAAGCTATCTTGTTAATGAGAAGTCTACCTAAAGAATATAAGAGTGCACTAGATCGATTGACTTTAATTGATAAAAATGATTAGAGCGTAACTGTAGCTAGACAAAATATTTTAGATGAAGAGGCTAATAGAAGGGGTCTTATCAAGTGAAAGGAATATAAAGGAATCTAAGTCTTAGTTTCAGAAATTTAAAAGTAATAGTGAGTTCGGAGATCGACCAAAAAATTGTTTTTACTGTAATGATTTAGGACATACCTTCAGGGTATGTCCATCGTATAAAAGTGCATGTGTTACAGGAAATTTCAGAGATGGATGGGACAACAACCTAGTTCGTACCCCAACAAGAAAGGAATCAAGTGCTTTCGTGAGTGAAGGACAAGACTCGACAGATGACAAAAGGCATGCACCATGTGTTGACGAATTTATTTATTTATCGACCTTTTGTGTTGTTCGGAATGAGGAGAAAGAGGTGACAGAAAAGGATCCGATTGCTTTCAATATGTCTTATGACAGATTGGTGGGTAACATAAACTTACTAAAGGAAGGGGCAACTAGAATACGAGAAGTCGATAGAAGTGAAAGGCACATGGAAACGGAAGAAACTGGAAAAATTATTATCACCGAAAACAGTAAGGAACAGACAAGTGTGAAAAAGACTCGGGTTGTGTGACTTCTTCTTGTGATAAACTGGTGTATGAGAATAGCATAGAGGGAGAAGAGATTCATAAAGTAAGGGGAGTTAAAGAAGTAAACTTAAAATTGATTGAAGAATATTTATTAGAAAAAGATAACACTAAAATACAAACAGAACTTAGAGAAAGAGAAGAAGTAAATGATCAGATAGGAAAGTGTGAATTGACACAAAAAGGGGAATTAACATCGGAAGTGGAAAACACTGTGGGTTTAAAAATTATTGAAATCCAGGAAAAACCGAGGAAGAGTGTTCAGAAAATAAGGCTAAGGAAGATAGTTCATGAGAGCCGAAAAAGTCAAAACTTAAAAAAGAATCGTAGGAAGAGGAAAGTGAAGCTAACTAAAAAGAAGGTCAGACGGAAAATATTGAATATATATACACTTCAGAGAAGTTCCATATCTATGAAAAGAAACCAAAAATTAGTACGAAAAACTACTAGAAGTAGTGGGAAGGGAAACCATAGAAAAGTTTTGAACAAATCAGATAGTCATAAGAAACCAAGAAAGAGAGATAGATTGCGGAAAAATAGTTGGAGAACAAGCATGTTACAAAATCGATCACACCCAAGAACACAACCGGAAACAGTGAGGGGATGTGTAACGGGAAAATGGGAAGACTTGAATGAATTTACAGGAAATTTCATGAGAATTTGGTGTAGTAGCGTCAGTAACATACATCTAAGGAAGTGGATGGCGTGGAAGTATTTAACCGGAGAGAATGTGCAACAACTGTTCGATAAAAGTGTGTAGGTGGTTGATTTTCGGCAAATTTGATAACATGGCTAAGTGACGAAGACGAGTGGAAATACGGATTTACTGGAGAGGTGTTATTACCATAGTGAAGGGACAGTTTTGCATTTATGGCGTAAGGGGAGCTATTACATGACACTATTTGCAAGGTGGCAGTTTTCAAAAAGGCGAATGGGAATTCCCAGAAGGCAGCAAGAGCAATGGCGACGTCGGCAAAGCAGTGGTAATGTGTTGTTTTTGCTAAAAAATTTGTATGATGAACAGTGGAGGTTGATACAGAAATTTGAATATTTAAATATTTTTTTTATTCTTTCGTTTATCCATTAGAGTGGAAATATTTGCATACAGCATGGACTAATGAGTCTAAAGCTTTAGGGAAGTGTAGAGTTTAAAAGCTTTAGTCTCAGTAGATGAGGCTATGGAGAGGAAGTTAAAGGCGAAAAATAGCAGCAACTAGGACTGCGATCTCAAACTAGCGCAGCGTAGCAGCATAGCAGTACACGCTGCACTTTGTATTCATACTGCGCTGCGATGTCACACTAGCGCAGCGTTGCAGCATAGCAGTACACGCTGCACTTTGTATTCATACTGCGCTGCGATGTCAAACTAGCGCAGGCGTAGCAACATAACACTACACGCTTTTTTTTTTTTGGGTGCACGAAACTAAAATTTCGGGGGAGTGTTGTTTTGAAAAGTCAGTTTCGTGCGTACGAGACAGTTTGCCCGTAACTGCTAATTGGATTTAATATGGAGGTTTGAATAGATTCACGAATTGGGGGAGCCAACGGATTGATATAATTAAAGTGACGTAAAATACTCATTGAGTGGTGTGAACAGGCTGTGACAAATGGACGGCGGATCGCGAAGCGATCCGATGTAAAATAAACAGAATGTTGGAATAGGCGCCGCCAGTACTGCGGAGCTGCGACGCAGTTAAGTCAACGTAGCTGCGGCTATTTGTATGATCCGTACGGACAAGCGCAGCCAGCCCAGCCGCGGATAATATGACTAGGATAGATCTCGAGTAATGATGATTGTACGGTGTGGTAGCTTAGTAGTTGCTTAGTGGTAGCTTGGTTTTTGACATACGAAGAGTGCGGTGTAAATATTATGTAAAACAGAGGTTTGTCCTTTTGACTAATTAGTTTATTAGAGTAGATACAGTACGGCTGGTATGCCTCCGTACTCCGAGTATAACTTGTAGGACTTAGATTATTGTGATATCGTAGTCAAGTTTCTCAAAGCAATGGCAAAATGTTTTCTGCATCTTTGACCTGTTGGTGTGATCACTCTGTTTGGTTCTTTCATATGAAACTTTGTGGAGTTATTCTATGATATAGAATATATATATTTGTGAAGTTTCATTGTATTCCAGTATCTCTGTAAGATTCTGTGAGCAGTCTAAGTGGTTAGTTTGTGAAGCTGTCAACTGTTTTTGTGAAACTCTGGAGCTTATATCTTCTAGATGCCTTGGTGGAGTTGGCTATAACTTTGGGAGATTATAGTGTTTATGGTATACTAAATATTAGTGCAGTTTGAGGTGATTCTGTTAAATTTAGAGTTATCTCTGCTGTCTGAAACACAGCTGTTTTTGAAGTAGTGTGTGGGTGCTTCCGTGAGTAATCCATGGCTGAAATAGGTTATGGACAACAGGTTATGGGCCCACACCCATGGCTACCTATATTTGGTGGATCAAAATATCACTACTGGAAGTGTGCGCTCGAGAGCTACTTCGAGATGATGGAGCTAATGGATGTGGTGGACGGTACCTTGGCCGAAACGTCAAATGGATGTAAAAGGAAAAATCATGAGTGTCTAAAGGTTATCAAGAACTCCTTGACTCAGGATTTGGTAATGTCATACCTAAGTTTTAAAAGGGCATCTGAATTATAGAAGAGCTTAGAATGTATGTATGCAAAGACGTCTTTATATCATTGGCTTAGCAATGTTTCTAAAATAGTTGAACACAAGTATGTAAGAGGTAGTATGGAGAAACACTGTATTGACTTACAAGTATTATTTGCAGAAAATGATTTGGCCGGAGGAAACTTTACAGATGCTCAAAAAGCTATCTTGTTAATGAGAAGTCTACCTAATGAATATAAGAGTGCACTGGATCGATTGACTTTATTTGATAAAAAAGATTGGAGTTTAACTGTAGCTAAACGAGTTGTTCTAGATGAAGAAGCTAATAGAAAGGTTTTATCAAGTGAAAGGAATATAAAAGAATCTAAGTCTCAGTTTCAGAAAAGTAAAGGTAATAGTGAGTTCGGAGATTGGCCTAAAAATTGTTTTTACTGTAATGATTTAAGACATACCTTCAGGGTATGTCCAACGTATAAAAGTGCATGTGTTATAGGGAATTTCAGAGATGGATGGGACAACAACCTAGTTCGTACCCCAACAAGAAAGGAATCAAGTGCTTTCGTGAGTGAAGGACAAGACTCGACAGATGACAAAAGGCATGCACCATGTGTTGACGAATTTATTTATTTACCGACCTTTTGTGTTGTTCGGAATGAGGAGAAAGAGGTGACAGAAAAGGATCCGATTGCTTTCAATATGTCTTATGACAGATTGGTGGGTAACATAAACTTACTAAAGGAAGGGGCAACTAGAATACGAGAAGTCGATAGAAGTGAAAGGCACATGGAAACTGAAGAAACTGGAAAAATTATTATCACCGAAAACAGTAAGGAAACAGACAAGTGTGAAAAAGACTCGGGTTGTGTGACTTCTTCTTGTGATAAACTGGTGTATGAGAATAGCATAGAGGGAGAAGAGATTCATAAAGTAAGGGAGTTAAAGAAGTAAACTTAAAATTGATTGAAGAATATTTATTAGAAAAAGATAACACTAAAAATACAAACAGAACTTAGAGAAAGAGAAGAAGTAAATGATCAGATAGGAAAGTGTGAATTGACACAAAAAGGGGAATTAACATCGGAAGTGGAAAACACTGTGGGTTTAAAAATTATTGAAATCCATGAAAAACCGAGGAAGAGTGTTCAGAAAATAAGGCTAAGGAAGATAGTTCATGAGAGCCGAAAAAGTCAAAACTTAAAAAAGAATCGTAGGAAGAGGAAAGTGAAGCTAACTAAAAAGAAGGTCAGACGGAAAATATTGAATATATATACACTTCAGAGAAGTTCCATATCTATGAAAAGAAACCAAAAATCAGTACGAAAAACTACTAGAAGTAGTGGGAAGGGAAACCATAGAAAAGTTTTGAACAAATCAGATAGTCATAAGAAACCAAGAAAGAGAGATAGATTGCGGAAAAATAGTTGGAGAACAAGCATGTTACAAAATCGATCACACCCAAGAACACAACCGGAAACAGTGAGGGGATGTGTAACGGGAAAATGGGAAGACTTGAATGAATTTACAAGAAATTTCATGAGAATTTGGTGTAGTAGCGTCAGTAACATACATCTAAGGAAGTGGATGGCGTGGAAGTATTTAACCGGAGAGAATGTGCAACAACTGTTCGATAAAAGTGTGTAGGTGGTTGATTTTCGGCAAATTTGATAACATGGCTAAGTGACGAAGACGAGTGGAAATACGGATTTACTGGAGAGGTGTTATTACCCATAGTGAAGGGACAGTTTTGCATTTATGGCGTAAGGGGAGCTATTACATGACATTATTTGCAAGGTGGCAGTTTTCAAAAAGGCGAATGGGAATTCGCAGAAGGCAACAAGAGCAATGGCGACGTCGGCAAAGCAGTGGTAATGTGTTGTTTTTGCTAAAAAATTTGTATGATGAACAGTGGAGGTTGATACAGAAATTTGAATATTTAAATATTTTTTTTATTCTTTCGTTTATCCATTAGAGTGGAAATATTTGCATACAGCATGGACTAATGAGTCTAAAGCTTTAGGGAAGTGTAGAGTTTAAAAGCTTTAGTCTCAATAGATGAGGCTATGGAGAGGAAGTTAAAGGCGAAAAATAGCAGCAACTAGGACTGCGATCTCAAACTAGCGCAGCGTAGCAGCATAGCAGTACACGCTGCACTTTGTATTCATACTGCGCTGCGATGTCACACTAGCGCAGCGTTGCAGCATAGCAGTACACGCTAAACTTTGTATTCATACTGCGCTGCGGTGTCAAACTAGCGCAGCGTAGCAACATAACACTACACGCTTTTTTTTTTGGGTGCACGAAACTAAAATTTCGGGGGAGTGTTGTTTTGAAAAGTAGTTTCGTGCGTACGAGACAGTTCGTGCGTAACTACCAATTGGATTTAATATGGAGGTTTGAATAGATTCACGGATTGGGATAGCGAACGGATTGATATAATTAAAGTGACGTAAAAGACTCATTGAGTGGTGTGAACAAGCTGTGACAAATGGACAGCGGATCGCGAAGCGATCCGATGTAAAGTAAACGCAATATTGAAATAGGCGTCGCCGGTACGGAGCAGCTGCGACGCAGTCAAGACAACGCATCTGCGGTTATTTTGAAATGATCCGTATAGACAACGCAGCTGCGGATAATATGGCTTGTATTGATTACGGAGATGTCGGTGTAAATATCATGAGCAACATAGGTTTGTCTTTTGGCTAATTAGTTTATTAGTGTAGATCTGTTCAGACTGACATACCTTGAACTATTCGGGTATACTTACAATAGTTTAGGTAGATGGTAGATACCGTACGGCATCTCTGAGTATAACTTGTAGGACTTAGAATATTTTGTGTATCGCATTCAAGTTTATCAAAGCAATGGCAGAATGTTTTCTGCATCTTTGACCTGTTGGTGTGATCACTCTTTTTGGTGTTTTCATGTGAAACTTTGTGGAGTTATTCTACGATATAGAATCTATATGTGTGCGAAGTTTCATTGTAATCTAGTATCTCTGTAAGATTCAGTGAACAGTCTAAGTGGTTAGTTTGTGAAGTTGTCACCTATTTTTGGGTAACTCGGGAGCTTATATCTTCTATATGCCTTGGTGGATTTGGTTGTAACTTTGGGAGTGTACAGTGTATATGGTATACTGCACATTGGTAGAGTTTGAGGTGATTTTGTTGATTTTGGAGTAATCTGTGTTGTCTGAAACACATCTGTTTTTGAGGTAGTCTGTGGGTGTTTCTGTGAGTAATCCATGGCTGAAATAGGCTATGGACAACAGGTTATGGGCCCACACCCATTGCTACCTATATTTGATGGATCAAAATATCACTACTGGAAGTGTGCGCTCGAGAGCTACTTCGAGATGATGGAACTAATGGATGTTGTGGACGGTACCTTGGCCGAAACGTCTAATGGATGGAAAAGTAAAAATCATGAGTGTTTAAGGGTTATTAAGAACTCCTTGACTCTGGATTTAGTAATGTCATACATAAGTGTTAAAAAGGCAGCTGAATTATGGAAGTGCTTAGAAAGTATGTATGCAAAGACTTCTTATATCATTGGCTTAGTAGTGTTACCAAAATAGTTGAACACAAGTATGTAGGAGGCAGTATGGAGAAACACTGTATTGACTTACAAGTATTATTTGCAAAAAATGATTTGGCAGGAGGCAACTTTACAGATACTCAACAAGCTATCTTGTTAATGAGAAGTCTACCTAAAGAATATAAGAGTGCACTAGATCGATTGACTTTAATTGATAAAAATGATTAGAGCGTAACTGTAGCTAGACAAAATATTTTAGATGAAGAGGCTAATAGAAGGGTCTTATCAAGTGAAAGGAATATAAAGGAATCTAAGTCTTAGTTTCAGAAATTTCAAAGTAATAGTGAGTTCGGAGATCGACCAAAAAATTGTTTTTTACTGTAATGATTTAGGACATACCTTCAGGGTATGTCCATCGTATAAAAGTGCATGTGTTACAGGAAATTTCAGAGATGGATGGGACAACAACCTAGTTCGTACCCCAACAAGAAAGGAATCAAGTGCTTTCGTGAGTGAAGGACAAGACTCGACAGATGACAAAAGGCATGCACCATGTGTTGACGAATTTATTTATTTATCGACCTTTTGTTTGTTCGGAATGAGGAGAAAGAGGTGACAGAAAAGGATCCGATTACTTTCAATATGTCTTATGACAGATTGGTGGGTGACATAAACTTACTAAAGGAAGGGGCAACTAGAATACGAGAAGTCGATACAAGTGAAAGGCACATGGAAGCGGAAGAAACTGGAATAATTATTATCACCGAAAACAGTAAGGAAACAGACGAGTGTGAAAAATACCCGGGTTGTGTGACTTCTTCTTGTGATAAACTGGTGTATGAGAATAGCATAGAGGGAGAAGAGATTCATGAAGTAAGGGGAGCTAAAGAAGTGAACTTAAAATTGATTGAAGAATATTTCTTAGAAAAAAAGAACACTAAAATACAAACAGAACTTAGAGAAAGAGAAGAAGTAAATGATCAGATAGGAAAGTGTGAATTGACTCAAAAAGGGGAATTAACATCGGAAGTGGAAAACAGTGTCGGTTTAAAAATTATTGAAATCCAGGAAAAACCAAGGAAGAGTGCTCGGAAAATAAGGCTAAGGAAGATAGTTCATGAGAGCCGAAAAAATCATAACTTAAAAAAGAATCGTAGGAAGAGGAAAGTGCAGCTAACTGAAAAGAAGGTCAGACGGAAAATATTAAATATACATACATTTCAGAGAAGTTCCATGTCTATGAAAAAAACCAAAAATCAGTAAGAAAAACTACACTATATAGAGGTAGTGGGAAGGGAAACCATGGAAAAATTTTGAACAGATCAGATAGTCATAAGAAACCAAGAAAGAGAGATAGATTCAGAAAAACAGTTGGAGAACAAGCATGTTACGAAATCGATCACACCGAAGAACACAACCAGAAACAGTGAAGGGATGTGTAACGGAAATATGGGAAGACTTGAATGAATTTACAGGAAATTTCATGAGAATTTGGTGTAGTAGCCTCAGTAACATACATCTAAGGAAGTGGATGGCGTGGAAGTATTTAACCGGAGAGAATGTGCAACAACTGTTCGATAAAATTGTGTAGGTGGTTGATTTTCGGCAAATTTGATAACGTGGCTAAGTGACGAAGACAAGTGGAAATACAGATTTACTGGAGAGGTGTTATTACCAAAATGAAGGGACAGTTTTGCATTTATGGCGTAAGGGGAGCTATTACAGGACACTATTTGCAAGGTGGTAGTTTTCAAAAAGGCGAATGGGAATTGGCAGAAGGCAGCAAGAGCAATGGCGACGTCGGCAAGGCACTGGTAATGTGTTGTTTTTGCTAAAAAAATTGTATGATGAACAGTGGAGGTTGATACAGTAATTTTTATATTTAGATATTTTTTTTTATTCTTTCGTTTATCCATTAGAGTGGAAATATTTGCATACAGTATAGACTAATGAGTCTAAAGCTTTAGGGGAGTGTAGAGTTTAAAAGCTTTAGTCTCAGTAGATGAGGCTATGAGGAGGAAATTAAAGGTGAAAAAGAGCAGCACCTAAAACTGTGATGTCAAACTAGCGCAGCGTAGCAGCATAGCAGTACACGCTGCACTTTGTATTCATACTGCGCTGCGATGTCACACTAGCGCAGCGTAGCAGCATAGCAGTACACGCTGCACTTTGTATTCATACTGCGCTGCGATGTCACACTAGCGCAGCGTAGCAGCATAGCAGTACACGCTGCACTTTGTATTCATACTGCGCTGCGATGTCACACTAGCGCAGCGTAGCAGCATAGCAGTACACGCTGCATATTTTTTTTGGGTGCACGAAACTAAATTTTCGGGGGAGTGTTGTTTTGAAAAGTCAGTTTCGTGCGTACGAGACAGTTTGCCCGTAACTGCTAATTGGATTTAATATGGAGGTTTGAATAGATTCACGGATTGGGGGAGCGATTCGATTGATATAATTAAAGTGACGTAAAATACTCATTGAGTGGTGTGAACAAGCTGTGACAAATGGACGGCGGAACGCGAAGCGATCCGATGTAAAATAAACAGAATGTTGGAATAGGCGCCGCCAGTACTGCGGAGCTGCGACGCAGTTAAGTCAACGTAGCTGCGGCTATTTGTATGATCCGTACGGACAAGCGCAGCCCAGCCCAGCCGCGGATAATATGACTAGGATAGATCTCGAGTAATGATGATTGTACGGTAGTGGTAGCTTAGTAGTTGCTTAGTGGTAGCTTGGTTTCTCACATACGAAGAGTACGGTGTAAATATTATGTACAACAGAGGTTTGTCCCTTTTGACTAATTATTTTATTAGAGTAGATACAGTACGGCTGGTATGCCTCCGTACTCTGAGTATAACTTGCAGGACTTAGATTATTTTATTTATCGCAGTCAAGTTAATCAAAGTAATGGCAAACTGGTTTCTACATCTTTGACCTGTTAGTGTGATCACTCTGTTTGGTGCTTTCATGTGAAACTTTGTGGAGTTATTCTATGATATAGAATATATATGTGTGTGAAGTTTCATTGTATTCCAGTGTCTCTCTAAGTTTCTGTGAGCAGTCTAAGTGGTTAGTTTGTGAAGCTGTCAGCTGTTTTTGTGAAACTCTGGAGCCTATATCTTCTAGATGCCTTGGTGGATTTAGCTGTAACTTTGGGAGTTTATAGTGTATATGGTATACTGCCTATTGGTGTGGTTTGAGGTGATTCTGTTTAGTTTGAAGTAATCTGTGCTGTCTGAAACACAGCTGTTTTTGAGGTAGTCTGTGGGTGTTTCCGTGAGTAATCCATGGCTGAAATAGGCTATGGACAACAAAGGTGACCTAGCTCACCAAGCAAAGACTTAACCCACATCAATTCTTTAACAGCAGAGCAAGAGGCTATATATTCAGCCTCCATGGTGGACTGAGCAATAACCTTTTGCTATTTGCTACTCCAACAGCAAGCCCCATCACCCACATATAATACATATCCAGAAGTACATCTCGTCATCAAAGCATCACCATAACTGAAATCACTCCAAGTAGTGATGTCAGTATTCTCCCCACCCAAATGCAACCATAGATCTCTAGTTCCTACCAAGTATCTAAGGACTCTCTTAGCTGCCTCCCAATCCTTCTTAGTGGGAGCATTTAGACTTCTACTCAGCACTCCTACAGCTGCAGCTAAATCCGGCTGGGTACAATTCATAAAATAGATTAGACTTCCCACTACTTGCCTGTAAGGAATAGTCTGCATGAACTTCTGTTCTTCAGGAGATAATTCCTCGTCTAAGACTATGACTCCTCCTTCCTCACTCCTCTCACTTCCCTTCTTCAACTCCATTGGAGTTGTACAACTATTAGCTTTATCCATTTGAAATTTTTCAAGCATGTTCCCTGTTGCTTCTTTTTGAGTCAATCTTATAATTTTTCTTTTTCGGTCTCTCTCTTCTTGAATTCCCAAAATAGATTTTGCTTCCCCCATATCCTTCATTTCAAATCTCCCCTTAAGATCGGTTTTCAGTTTATTAATTTTTTCCATTGATTTACTTAAAACAAGCAAATCATCAACATTAATTGCAATAAATATAAAACTTTCATCATCTTCAAAAACATAGATTGAGTGATCTGAGTTGATCCGGATATATCCCAGACCGGTAAGAAACTCATCAAGCTTCTTATTCCACTATCGAGGCGCCTGTTTTAAACCATAAAGAGATTTAATCAGCCGGCATACCTTACTCTCCTCTCCTTCCTCCAAAAACCCTTCGGGTTGTCGCATGAAGATCTCCTCTTCCAATTCTCCATGCAAAAAGGTTGTCTTGATGTCCATCAAGTGCACTTCCATGTCTTCCGCTGCTACCAGGCTGAGAAGTATACCGACTGAGGGAAATCTGATCACTGGGGCAAAGGTTTCTTCGTAGTCAATTCCCTCCTTTTGTGTAAATCCCTTTGCCACTAGTCCGGCCTTGTAGCGCTCGATTGTGTTATCTCGGTTCAATTTTAACTTGAAAACCCACTTACAACCGATTGGTTTTCAGTAAGGTGGACAATCCACCAGCTCCCAAGCATCGGCTGCCATAATTAAGGCCATCTCCTCATTGATGGCTGTCTTCCACCGATTCCTTTCTGGACAAGTCATCGCCTCTCCATAAGTTTAAGGTTCATCTTGATGAGATAGTTTAGTTACCTTGTTATTAACTTATTTTTCTTGCAGTCTTTTGCTACTTCTCCTTCCCCCTTCAAAATGTGAGGCCAGAATAGATGGTTCTCGTGGATTCTTTCAAACAAACTCGGCTTCTCCCCTATCCCTTCATTCCGAATCAATTTCCACCATGTCTTCCGCTTCGGGTAAAGTTGTCACTAGAGTTTCCACAGCCGAGTCCTTTTTCGTCTGATTTGTACCTGCAAGAATGTCATCTTCTCTAAAACCTGGATAGTTAGGAAGCTCAAAGTCATCCGAATTTTCTGACTCAAATCTGATTTTTACTGACTTTGTATTTTGAAGTGATCCACAAACTTTCCTTCATCCATAACTACTAGATGCTTTACTAAGATTATATCTTCCCTTTTTAGATCATAAACTCTATATACTTTCTGATCAGCCAACTGTTGTTGCTGAATCGTACCACTTCGGTACATCACTATGAGAGCCATCCAAAGATCGGATGCCCTTTCTACCTACAAATGAGGACATGCAAGTCTTTGAGTGAGATGGCTTAGGATGGAGTGCTTTGCCGCCATATTGTTGAAGTCCCAGGTTTGAGTATCATTCTCCTCGTTCCTCGGAATAGGTGACATGAATGCTGAACCAGTTTCTATTGGTGTGGTGACCTCCTTCTCCTTTCCTTTGTCCACCACCTCTCCTTCATTTGTTTCCTCCGTTCAAGGTGGATCCTCTTTCATGGTGAATGTGCTTCCTCCAAACCCTGGAGGAATGCCAAGACTTAATGGACGCCCAAACCGTCCACTCACTATCCCCCAAAACCTTTTTTTCGCATAGAGCTTCTATCATCATACTTTCTTTTTATATGAAGCTATTTCCATTAAAGATTGGTACCCTAGATGGTGGGCCCATAACCTGAAACTCTGAGACCTCCATAAGTTCTCAGAGTGGACAGCTTCCAAAAAGCCTCTGAATAGCCGTGACCCCTTTGTATTTCAACAAAAATAACTGTCACCCTGGCAGATAAAAACTCTGACCAACTTCACCCATGTGAAGGCAAGACTCCCGTGAGTCGATAACAAAAAGAATCTCTGAATTTGCTCCCCTGATTAATAAGTTATAGAGGGTCAAAGTTGACCTTTTGTATAGAAGCTCTTTGGGAGAGAGGGTCCTATCTTCTAATTTTTTCTAAGTCCTATCTCTCTGACAGACTCTATTTACAGATGTACGGAGCCAATCAAATCACAGTTCCGTACACAAAAGTACAACTGCCGGTGTAATTTATATACAGACATTGTACACATGGCCAAAATGTCGACACATGTCATATCCGGATTCGGTGCCGTAATCACTGGAGATACCACGATCCAATGTAATTTCGCCACGTGACATCCGACGTGGCGATGACCACAAACCGCCGAAATCTTCTTCCGCGATCTCGGCGCTAATTTCGGCCGTCCTATTAAATTCACATTTAATCGTAGCCGTAATAAATACATGCGTGGTATTCGTTTCGCTAAAGAAATAAATTCGCGGTATTGATTTCTTATCCGCACCGTAATCCATACTTTTACATTACCGGATCTATGTATCTCGTATACAATTAAAGTTAAATGAATTATCCTACGTGGAAATGTTTAATAAAATATCAAACCATATAGTACGTAACACTAGGTCTAGGCTTAACTGCTAAGGCTACTGGCAACCAACTGTCTGCCGGCCGGCACGTACCAGGATCAAATCCTATGGCCGGCACATACCTTTTAGTAAATTAAACCCCTAACTAATGTATATTTCCCATAAACCTCTGGATAGCCTAGGTAGCCATGGCCCTAACTCTTTCTCCAATTTCTCAGTGAGACAAGTTTGAGAGTTGGAGAAAGAAGTTAGAGGTAGACTGCCTCAGCTTCTTTCTATACTTCTATTTAGACCTAGAAAATACTTAAAATAAACCATCAATTTCTACACTCCCCTTATTTTCTAGTCATTATTTAATTTCAGACCACACTTCTCCCTGCAAAAAATAAGCTTAGGGGAAAGCACAGGTTTGGTCATCATATCTGCTACCATATACCTATATTGTCGGTACTCTAAACTGTTTATTTTGTTTTCTACTTTCTCTCTACCAAAGCTGAGTCTAATGTCCATGTGTTTGGCTTTAAAATGATGTTTAGGATTGGCGGAAATAACGATTGTTGCCTGATTATCACAAAAAAAATTATGCACACCACTCTTAAGGTGACTTAGCTCACCAAGCAAAGACTTGACCCACATCAATTCTTTTACATCAGAGCAAAAGGCCATATACTCAGCCTCCATGGTGGACTGAGCAATAACCTTTTGCTATTTGCTACTCCAACAGCAAGCCCCATCACCCACATATAATACATATCCAGAAGTACAACTCGTCATCAAAGCATCACCATACATGGCATCACTCCAAGTAGTGATGTCAGTATTCTCCCCACCCAAATGCAACCATATATCCCTAGTTCCTATCAAATATCTAACGACTCTCTTAGCTGCCTCCCAATCCCTCTTAGTGGGAGCATTTAGACTTCAACTCAGCACTCCTACAGCTGCATCTAAATCCAGTCGGGTACAATTCATAAAATAGATTAGGCTTCCCACTACTAGCCTGTAAGGAATAGTCTGCATAAACTTTTGTTCTTCAGGAGATAATTCCTCGTCTAAGACTATGACTCCTTCTTCCTCACTCCCCTCACTTCCCTTCTTTAACTCCATTGGAGTTGTACAACTATTAGCTTTATCCATCTGAAATTTTTCGAGCATGTTCTATATTGCTTCTTTTTAAGTCAATCTTATAATATTTCTTTCCCGGTCTCTTTCACCTTGAATTCTCAAAATATATTTTGCTTCCCTCACATCCTTCATTTCAAATCTCCCCTTAAGATCGATTTCTAGTTTATTAATTTTTTCCATTGATGTACTTAAAACAAGCAAATCATCAACATTAATTGCAATAAATATAACACCTTCCTCATCTTCAAAAACATAGATTGAGTGATCTGAGCTGATCCGGATATAGCCCAGATCGGTAAGAAACTCATCAAGTTTCTTATTCCACTGTCGAGGCGCCTATTTCAAACCGTAAAGAGATCTAATCAGCCAGCATACCTTACTCTCCTCTCCTTCCTCCACAAATACTTCTCGTTCTCGCATGAAGATCTCCTATTCCAATTCTCCATGCAAAAAGGTTGTCTTGATGTCCATCTGGTGCACCTCCATGTCTTCCGCTGCTTCTAGACAGAAAAGTATGCGGACGGAGGGAAATCTGAGGACCGAGCAAAAGTTTCCTCGTTGTTGATTCCTTCTTTCTGTGTAAATCCTTTTGCCACTAATCAGGCTTTGTAACGCTCAATGGTGTTATCCGGGTTCATTTTTAATTTGAAAACCCACTTACAACCGATTAGTTTTCTGTTAGGTGGACAGTCTACCAACTCCGTAATATCAGCTTCCATAATTGAGGCCATCACCTCATTGATGGGTGTCTTCCACCGTTTCCTTTCTGGACAAGTCATCGCCTCTCCATAAGTTTGAGGTTCATTTTGATGAGATAGTTTGGTTACCTTATTATTAATCTGTTTTTCTTACAATCTTTTCCTACTTCTCCTACCCTCCTCAAAATATATGGCCAAAATAGATAGTTCTCGTGGGCTCTTTTGAACAATCTAAGCTCCCCCCTATCCCTTAATTTCGAATCAATTTCCACCACGTCTTCCGCTTCGGGTAGAATTGTCACTAGAGTTTCCCCAGCCGAGTCCTTTTCGGTCTGATTTGTACCTGCAAGAATGTCATCTCCTCTAAAACCTGCATAGTTAGGAAGCTCAAAGTCATCGGAATTTTCTGACTCAAATCTGATTTTTACTGACTTTGTATACTTGAAGGGATCCACAAACTTTCCTTCATCCATAACTACTAGATGCTATACTAAGATTATATCTTCCCTTTTTAGATCGTAAACTCTATATCCTTTAACATCCTTATCATATCCTAATAAGTATCCCGGTTTTCCTTTAGGATCTAGCTTCCAATCGGACCGATCTGTATCTAGACTGAATACTTGACCGCCGAAAACCTTAAAGTGAGATATGTCTGGTTTCCGGCATGTCCATCTCTTATAAGGTAATTGATCTTTTATATCTGAAGTAAGAACTCTATTTTTGAGGTAATTAGCACAGTTCATTGCTTCTGCCCAAAACCATTTTCCTATCTTTTTATCTGACAACATACTTTTAGCTCTATCACTTAGTGTTCTATTTAACCTTTCAGCTACCTCATTCTGATCCGGGTTTTCTGGAACTGTCTTTTGGTGTTGGACTCCATTTTCCCTCAGAAAAATCATCAAACTGGTTAGAAGTGTACTCCCCACTATTCTCACTCCTTACTCTCTTGATTGGAGTTTCATGGAGTTTTTCACTCCATGCTTTATACTGTCGAAAGCAATCCTGAGCTTCTCACTGATTTTTCAAAAAATACACCCGGGAATACCGAGACCATTCATCAGTGATAGTCATCAAAAATCTCTTCCCCCCCGGTGAGGGCACTTTAGCCGGTCCCCAAATATCTGTGTACTAGATCTACAATTTTTTCTCCCTTAAAGGTGGCCGTTTTAGGAAAGGGCAATCTGTGTGTTTTACCTTGAGCACATCCTCTACAATCACTTATAATATCACTCTCACTGAACTTAATCCCTTCCACCACTCCCGTCTTTTTCATCTCTCTTAACTTATCTAGATTTACATGCCCAAGCCTCTTATGACACATCATTATATCATCAACACCTGCATAATAAAGTTTCTTCTTTTCATTGCTTAAAATCAGCCTAAACATCCCTTGGCAACCTTTTTCAGCAGTGAAATAGATTTCCTCCTCAAAACTAGCAGTAAGGACTCCTTTCCTAGTGCTAGTATCAAAACCCTTATCATCTAATACAAACGTAGAGATGAGGTTTTTGTTCAACTACGAAATAATCAATACATCGTAGAATGTAACTATAAATGTCTTTCCTTCTACTAACAATTTTAGATCTACCGATCCTACAAGAGTAGTAATGATTATCCTTCCATCCTCGTACTCTATCTCTAAAGTAGGAATCTTTCTTATCTTCATGAACAGGTGTGTATCCTTACACATGTGCATGGAGGCACCTGAATCTAATATCCAGCCTGCTTCACCTTTCAATCTACTAAAAGCACATTTTTGCTTTCGTGGAATTTCTACCTCGTTTGTCGCTTCCAACTCCTCATCTAATAAGAGCTCATTGTCCTCGTCTTCGGATTCACCCCATGTACCTGTGTCACAAGGGCCTTTTTCTTTCCTTTTCGGTTCCACCTGTTTGCCCCTCCTTTAACCGAAGCTCAGTTAGTTTATTGCACTCCGCCATATAGTGCCCCGGTTTCTTACAGAAATGACATAAACCCTAAGGAGCACTTGGTCCGAACTCGTCAGTGTGATTTTTCTGCTCCCCCCTCCGTAATTTCCGACCGGTCTCCGAGAATCTTTGTTCCTCTAATCGGTCCCAGCTGCCAAGGCTTGCCCACTCTTTCCTCCCCTTTGGATCTTAATTCTATTTCGCGAACGAGAATCATTCCTACCACTGAGTTCCATATCCACCTTGATTCCGGCAAGTCCTGCACACGGTTTACTATGTTCTCGAACTTATCGAGTAAGTTCATCAGTAGACAGTTAACCTTTTCTTTTTCACTAAAATCTTTTCCAGCACTCTGTAGCTCCATGAAAAGTGTAGCAAGCTCATTGCAAAAATCCAACAACTTTCCCCCTTTGTATACATACTCCTTAACATTTTGATCGGCCAACTGTTATTGTTGAATCGTACCAGTTCGGTACATCTTTATTAGAGCCATCCAAAGATCGGATGCCCTTTCTACTTGTAAATGAGGACATGGAAGTCCTTGAGTAAAATGGCGGAGGATGAAGTGCTTTGCCGCCATATTGCTGAAGTTCTACGTATCAGTATCATTCTCCTCGTTCCTCGGAATAGATGACATGAATGCCGAACTAGTTGCTATTCGTGTGGTCGTTTCCTTCTCCTTTCCTTTGTCCACCACCTCTCCTTCTTTTGCCTCCTACTTTGAATATGGATCTGCATTTATAGTGAATCTGTCTCCTGTAAACCCTAGAGGTATCCATAGACTAGGTGGACGCCTCACCCGTCCACTCACTATTCCCCAAAAATGTTTCTCACATAGAACTTCTGTCATTATACTTTCCCAGTATATCAAGCCAGCTCTATTAAATATAGGCACCCTAGATGGTGGGCCTATAACCTACAACTATGAGACCTCCATATGACCTCAGAGTTGGCAGCTCACACAAAGCCTCTAGGATAACCTTGACCCCTTTGTCTTTCAGCACGAATAACTGCCACCCTGGCAAACAAAAACTCTAACCACCTTCACCCCTGTGAAGGCAAGACTCTTCTAAGTCGATAGCAAAAAGAATCTTTGAATTTGCTCCCCTGAGCAGTAAGTTTTGGAGGGTCAAAGTTGACATTTTGTACAGGAGCTCTTTAGGAGAGAGGGTCCTATCTACCAAATTTTTCTAAGTCTTATCTCTCTCTAAAACTCTATTTACTAACGTACGGCACCAATCATATTATTGTACCGTACATAATGGTACAGCTGTCGGTGTATTTTATGTACGAACATTGTACGACATGACCAAAATGTCGACGCGTGTCTTTTCTGGATTCGTTTCCGTAATTCTTGAAGATGCCGAAATCCAATGTCGTGGTGCCATGTGTCATCCGATGTGGCGGCGACCTTAAACCGCCGAAATCTTTTTCCGCAATCTCAGCATTCTTTTCGGCCGTCCGATTGAATGTCAATTTTAATCGTAGCCGTCATAAATATCTGGGATGTATTTGTTTCGTTGTCGAAACAAATGCGCGGTACATATTTATTCTTCGTACTCGTAATCCGTACTTTTTATAACTGACTCTATGTATACCGTTTATAGTTACCGTTAATTGAATTAGCCTATATGTAAACGTTTAGATATTTCTTAAACTCTATATCGTCTACCATTAATCCTAGACTAAATGGATGAGGCTACCGGCTTCTGGCGGCATTACCTTTCCGTTGGTACCAGGATCAAATCCTCTAGGCGACAGCTTTCCTTTTAGTACTACCCTGTAAATCTCTGGATAGCATAGGCAGCCATGACACTAGCTTCCTCTCCAACTTCTCAGTGACTGCAACAAGTGTGAGAGTTGGAGAGAGAAGTTAGAGACAGATGCCTCGGCTTCTTTTTCTGCACTTTATTTTAGACCTAGAAAATACTAAAAGAACCATCAATTCTTACACTTGTTGTCGGAGCAGCAAGCAACAAAAGATGGTTGCTCAATCTACTATAGAGGTTGAGTACATAGCCTTTTGTTCTACTGTGAAAGAGTTGATGTGGGTGAAATCCTTGTTGCAAGAATTGGGGGATATGAAAGAGGGAGTGCATGAAGTGTTTTTTGATAATCAAGCTTCGATTGCAATTGCAGCTAATCCAAAACATCATTTAAGAGCTAAGCATATGGACATACGATTGAGTTTTGTTAGAGAAAAAATTGAGAATAAGATTGTGAATCTTGTATATAGATCTGATGAGGAAATGGGGGCTGATATGATGACAAAACTTGTGCCTTCTCCCAAATTAAAATATTGCAGAGATAAATGAGGACTAAAACTGAAGTTAAAGTTAGACTAGAAAATAAGGAGAGTGTTGAATTATACTAGATTTATAGAGTATTTTCTAGGTCTAAATATATCAGTATAAAAAAAAACGAAAAGGGCGGACAACTTGCCTCCACCTCCTCTCTCTAGCCACCATACTTGTTCTAGTCACTGAGGGATAGAGAGGGTGGTTGAGCCATGAGTGCCTTAGTTCAACAGGCAAGACTAAAGAGTTACTTATGTCACTCTCAACAAAAGGTTGAGTTCGGCAATACATGAACCTCCGACCGATAGAGTACAGTGTAGCCGTTAGCTTTAACCAGTTGTCGTAGAAGTCCGTTAAAGTACATAGGGATTGATATGTATTTAAACTTATACATAGTCTTGAAAGGGATTAACTAATATGTGAACAAAGGAACATAGAACTAGTTAAAGTTTTGGTGCGGACGTCATTTCGCACGAAACAAATGATTGAGACATTTGTTTTGATGGCCAACATTCAATGTTGGATTTAATCCGACGGCATATATCACTATCGGGGTCGCGGAATGGTCACTTTGGCGTTTTTGGATGGGGCATGACCTGGCGCCACGTGGAGGGATAACATTTGGTTGCGGGAATTCCATACGAACGAGTGGATGGGTGACACGCTTGCACTCAGTGGCCTTATCGTACACAGGTCGTACAGAAAAGACATCGGTTGTAGTACCTTTATATAATCTACAGTTATTTGATTGGTTTGTACTGTAGTAGATAGGGATTGTGAGAGGGGTTAGGACTTCGTTTTTTTTGGATAGACACTCACCTCTCTCTGTGAGAGTTTGTAAAATTGGCATTTTTGCCACCTCATAACTTATCGGCTGGTTGGCCGTTTTCAGTGATTCTTTTTGCTACAGACTCAAAAGAGTCTAGGCTTCACAAGAGTGCAGTCATACTCTATGTTTGCCTTCTTGGGCATCTGTGGTTGTGGCTTGAAGTGGGTTAGTTAAAAACTATCTAGAGGCTTCCTAGATTCTGTAGTTCAATAGAGGACACAAAATTGCATTTCCTTCATCCATGTCTACCTAGTGTTTTACTAGAATGATGTCTTCTCTTCCGAGATCATAAATTCTTTATCCTTTTACATTTTTATCATACCCAAGTAGGTATCTCGGTTTTCCCGTTGCATCTAACTTCCAATCAGATTTTTCTGTTTTTAGACCAAACACTTGATTTCCGAACACCTTTAAGTGTGAAATATTAGTTTTTCTCCCGGTACATCTTTCATAAGGTGTTTGTCCTTTTACCACAGAGGTAATGACTCTATTTTTTAGATAGTTAGTACGAATCATAGCTTCTGCCTAAAAACCTTTTCTTATCTTTTTATCCGACATCATACTACGGGCACTATCACTTAATGTCCGATTTAGTCTCTCGGCTACACCGTTTTGTTCTTGGTTCTTTAGAACACTCTTTTGGTTTTGAACCCCTCCCTTTTTTCAAAAAATCCTCAAACTCATTAGAAGTGTATTCCCCCCCATTATCACTCCTCACTCTCTTTATAGGTGTCTCATGAAGCTTTTCACTCCATGCTTTATGCTATTTAAAATAAGTTGAAGCCTCAGATTCATTTTTTAAGAAATATACTCTAGAGTATCTAGACCAATCATCAGTGATAGTAAGCATAAATATTTTCCCTCCAACTAATGGAACTTTGGCCACTCCCCATATGTTAGTATGAATCAAATCAAAGACATTTTTACCCTTATATATTGCGATTTTTGGGAAAGGCAGTCTGTGGGCCATGCCTTGAGCACATCCACTACAATCATCTAAGGTCTCATTATCTCCAAAATGCATTCCCTCAACTACACCCATTTTCTTCATTTCTTTCAATCTATCTAGATGCACATGTCCCAATCTTTTATGCCACATCATCAAATCACTTACACCGGCATAAGAAACTTCGATCTTTCCATTACTCAGATTCAGCCTAAACATTCCTTGGCTACCCTTTTCAGCTGTGAAGTACACTTCATTCTCATAGCTAGCAACAACGACTCATTTCTTAGTAGTAGTCTCAAAACCCTTATCATCGAAGACCCACATAGAGATAAGATTCTTGTTCAACTCTAGAATAAAAAGAACATCTTAGAAAGTGATTATAGATGTCTTTCCATCAACTAAGACTCTTAAATCCACATATCCCACTAAGTTACTGGTTACAATACTCCCATCCCCATACTATATCTCTACAGTAGGGATTTTTCTCATTTTGGTAAACAATGGTTTTTCTCTACACATATGCATAAAGGCTCCTGATTCAATAATCCATCCTTCTTCGAAGCTTCTCTTACTTCACCGAAATCACACTTTTCCCTCCTTGGAATCTCAGGCTCACTTTCACCTCCAACTCCTCATTGAGGAGAAGTTCTCCATCATCCTTATCAAAATCCTCTCCCATGATTTGTGTTGCCACAAATACCTTTTTCTTTCCTGCAGCTGGTTTTTTTATCTGCCCTTTCTTCATTCTCAGCTATGTCAGTTTACTACACTCTGCCATGTAATGTCTAGACTTCTTAAAAAAGTGACATAGGCCATTCGAAGGCCTCGATCCAGATCTGTCTTATTAGTTTCCTCTTCCTCCTCCACCAAAGTTTCCATAAGGTTTCTTGGAGTCGTTATCCCACCAATTAGTTCGAGGAGCCAATGCTTGAGCACTCTTTCCTCTTCTCTGAATCTCAATTATGCTTTCCCAAACAAAAATCATCAGTACAACAGAGTTTCAGATCCATCGACGATCCGGCAAATCTTGAACCTTGTCAACAATGTTTTCATAATCATCTGGGAGTTTCATCAACAAAGTATTCACCTTCTCTTTCTCCGTCTCCCTTTTCGCTACACTCTCCAACTCTATAAATAACCCTGCGAAGTCATTACAAAAGTCTAACATATTTCCCCCTTTGTACACATATTCTTGTACCTTCTGATATGCCACCTTTTGCTGCTGAATCGTACTACTCTTGTAAATGTTGACAAGAGCCTCCCACATCTTGTCCGCCATGTCCACATGAAAACGAGGTGTAGCAACTGCATGAGTGAGACGTGCGAGAATAAAATTAGAAGCCAGAATGTTGTTAAAGTCTCTGATTGCAGTGTCATTTGCCTCGGTTTTCTGAACATCTGCTACCAAAACTGATCCAGTTCGCATATCATCTTGTGAATCGCGATCCTCCAAACCCTGGTGGAACTCCCAATTTTGCAGTTAGCCGACGCACACGACCACTCACAATGCCCTATAGTTGTTTTTCAAACAATGCACCCCTCATCATGGTTTCCCAATATATGAACCCTGTTCCATTGAAAATGGGCACCCTAGAGGGTTGGCCCATAACGTGTAATTCTATGACCTCTATAATTCCACAGAATGTCCTGTTTATATAAAGCCTCTATGATAATATTTGCACTTTTGACTTTGGCAATGAATAAGTGCCAACTTGGCACACAAAAACTCAGACTATACCCTTGTGTAACCTGGACTCCGCAGAGTCCGCAGTAAAAGGAATCAGTGAAATTGCTCACCTTTAAATACAGATGCACTCTGGGAGACACGCGGCTACCTATATTTTTTTGAAGTCCTGAACCTACTACTAGTGTACCTTAGCCAATCAAACGACTGTAAGGTACAAGAAAGTACAGGTTGTTGTTCTACAACTGAAACTCTGAGACCTCCATTGGCCCTCAAAGTAAACGTATCCAAAAGAAGCTTATCTAGATAGTGCCGACTCCAAGTTGATATAAACCCAAATGACTGACCCCTTGACAATCAAAAACCCATTATAGCTTCACCCCTGTGAAATAAGACTTTATGTGTGCTCAGTTCCACCACAGAATGCAAAGTTAAAATATGAGATTTGGACACATTCACCCACTTTGACTTTCCCTTAGAAATACCGCCACTCGGCAGTCAAAAATCTGACCAACTACACCCCTGTGTAGCATGGACTCCCCTGAGTCCGCAGCAAAAAGAATCACTCAAAATGGTCAAGTAAATTAATTGTTATGGTTGGCCAAAGTTTGCCATTTATACTAGGTGCTCTCTAGGAGAGGCAGCTACCTACCCAAAATTTTCTAAGTCTTATTCCCCCTCTAAAACTCTATCTACTGAAGTACGGCACCAATCAAATTACTGTGTCGTACAAAAAAGTACAGGTGCCGGTGTACTTTCTGTACGGCCATTGTACGACATGGCCAAAATGTCGTCACGTGTCAAATCAGGATTAGTTCTTGTAATCTCCGGAATTCCCGTAATCCAATGTTATCGCGCCACGTGTCATCTGACGTAGCAAAGACCGTAAAACGCCAAAAGTACCTTTTCCGTGATGGCGGTGCCTATCGCGGCCGTCCAATCAAAACCGGCTATAATCCTAGCCGCTGAAATTGAACGCGCGGTATTTGTTTCGCTATCGAAACAAATGCGCGGTATCCGTTCTGTCCCCATACCGTACTTCGTACTAAATCAAACTGTATCTATGCACTAAGTATCTATTCGCCGTTAAGCGAATTAATCCATATGTGACGATTTATATATTTATCAAACCCTATATATCGTAATATGTGTGCTAGACCTAACGGTTAGAGCTAACGGCTAATTCAAAATTGACGGACGGCAGGTACCACGATCAATTCCTGGGTCCGTCAATTAACTTTTGGTAAATCAATCTAATACACCCCATGTCTTCTCTATTGAGCTTTAGGCAGCCATGGCTCTAGCTCCCTATCAAGCCTTCACTGACTACAACAAGTGTGGGGGCTTGGAGAAGGGAGTCAGGGACAAACTGCCTTTGCTCTTTTTCTATAAAGACCTAGAAAATACTCAAATATCAACACTCCCCTTATTTTCTAGTCTACTTTTTCAACTCTAACAAACAAATAAACGAACACTCTTCCCCCTATTTTTTTTTTTTTTTTTTTTTATTTAACTTAAGAAATATAATCTCTTATTTAATACAATGTATTAGATGAACTGAAATAATAATTGCATCACACATTTCATTTAGCACCTCACTTATCATAAATCCGATCAAAGATTTTATCCACCTCCTCCCCTTTTCATCCAACCAGAATCTACTTTCCCTTTTGCATTTCCAACAGTAACCCATCCCCAACCTGCAACACATATTTGCGGATGATAACCCTTTTATAGGCACATTTTCACAAGTGACATCACACCAAGTAGTGATGTCAAATCCATCCACCCCCAAATATTCCCAAAAAACACTAGTCCCCACTAAGTTCCTCATAAGATCTACATCTTTCGTACTCATATTTTTATCTATGATAATTACCCCATTTTTTGAACTTCCCTCACTCTCTCCCATGGAATTCTTTCCACTATCACTTTCTAATTTAATTCCCAATAAATATTTCTTTTCCCCTAAACCTTTAATCAAATATTTCTCTTCTCCCCTATACTTTAAAACCTCTTCGAGTTTCACTTCTCCCCTTTCCTCGGAATCCGTTGAAGTCTCCCTTTCTGAACAGTTTTTTGTTTCCCAATTATCTATAAAATTATCCTCATTAATTTTATCTTTCCTGTTTTCACTTATGGATCCTAGATCTAACTTTCTCATTTCTAAGTCATACACTCTACACTCCTCGACATCCTCAAGTACCTCCTCTCTCTTTACTTCCCTTAAGCCTCCAAAAGCACACTGTTACTTTCGTGGAATTTCTGTGTGCTTTTCTCTCTTCCCTATACTACTAATCCGGAGAAGCTCTAAAATATCTTCATCCTCTTTCTCCTCTTCCCCTTCTTCCTCCTCATCCATATTTCAACTTCTAAGTTTTTCCAAACAAGGGCATTCCTCCATATAATGACCCGGTTACCTACAAAAGAAGCAAACCCACTTTTTCAAAGCTCCCCTTTCTTTTCCTCTCCCTCTCTTTTCCACCAAAGTTCCGATAAGGTTTACCTTTGTCTTTCTTCCTCTAATCACGCTACCGCTCGTCACCGCCGTTCCTCTCATCACGCTTCCGCCAATCACCACCAGCTGTAAATGCAATCACCGTTTCACTTCCCCTACGAAGCTCCAAAGTGCTTTCCCTCACAAGAATTATCCACATGGTAAAGCTCCAAGTCCAAGAGGAGCCATCCATTGCCTGCATACGACAAATGATGTTTTCGTACTAATCTGGGAGTTTCATCAGTAGTGTATTAATCTTCCTCTCCTCAGATTCTACATATCCTGCACTAGCAAGCTCAACATATAGCGCATCAATATCATTGCAAAACTCTATCATGCTACCGCCTTTATAAACATAGGCATCTATTTCTTGGTTTACTAATTGCTTCCTCTGAATAGTCTTACTCTTATAAATCTGACTTAGTACTTCCCATATCTCTGAAGACTTCATTAAGTTTATAAGAGTGATAGCTATGGACTTAGACACGTTTCTAAGTATGAGATGCTTTGCTATAGTGTTTTTGTATTCCCATATTTTTCTGTCATTTTCTTCAGTTTTAATCCCTACAAATGGAACCATAGTCGAGAGCTTAGCTCCCCTCACCATCGGTGTTCCTTTTCCCTTCTCTCATTTTTCCCCATCCACGGAACGATTTTTCCCTTCACCTTCTATTGCATCTGAACTCCGATTGATATTCTGGGCAGCCTCAGATGATTCTCCATAGTAAGCTCCTCCAAAGCCAGGTGGTGGACATCTCACTTGTTCGAAAAAATTCCCCATAAGTGCTTCTCGAAAAGCAATCCCTCCATAGTAAACTCCCAATAAGTGAAGTTTGTTCCATCGAATATAGGCACCATAGATGGTGGGACCATAACCTGAAACTCTGAGACCTCCATTGGCCCTCAGAGTAAGCAGATCCAAAAGAAGCTTATCTAGATAGTGCCAACTCCAAGTTGATATAAACCTAAATGACTGACCCCTTCACAATCACAATTCCATTATAGCTTCATCCCTGTGAAATAAGACCTTCTGTGTGCTCAGTTCCACCACAAAATGCAAAGTTAGAATATGAGATTTGGACACATTCACCCACTTTGACTTTCCCTTAGAAATACCGTCACCCTTGCAGACAAAAACTCTGACCGACTAAATTCCTATGTAGCGTGGACTCCCCTGAGTCCGCAGCAAAAAGAATCACTGTAAATGGTCAAGTAAATTAATTGTTATGGCTGGCCAAAGTTTGCCATTTATGTAGGGTGCTCTTTAGGAGAGGCAACTACCTACCCAAAATTTTATAAGTCCTATTCCCCCTCTAAAACTCTATCTACTGAAGTACGACACCAATCAAATTACTCTTTCGTACAAAAAAGTACAGGTGCCGGTGTACTTTCTGTACGGCCATTGTACGACATGGCCAAAATGTCGACTTTCAAATCAGGATTAGTTCCTGTAATCTCCGGAATTCGCGTAATCTGATGTTATTGCGCCACGTGTCATATGACGTGGCAAAGACCGTAAAACGCCAAAAGTACCTTTTCCGTGATCGCGTTGCCTATCGCGGCCGTCCGATCAAAACCGGCTATAATCCTAGCCGCTGAAATTCAACGCGCGGTATATTTTTTTCGCCATTGAAACAAATGCGCGGTATCCGTTCTGTCCCCATATCGTACTTCGTACTAAATCAAACTGTATCTATGCACTAAATATCTATTCGTCGTTAAACAAATTAATCTACATGTGACAATTATATATTTATCAAACTCTATATATCGTAATATGTGTCCTAAACCTAACAGTTTGAGCTAACGGCTAATTCAAAATTGACAGAGGCATGTACCAGGATCAATTCCTAGGTCCGTCAATTAACTTTTGGTAAATCAATCTAATACACCCCTTGTCTTCTCTAGTGAGCTTTAGGCAGCCATGGCTCTAGCTCCCTATCAAGCCTTTAGTGACTACAACAAGTGTGGGGGCTTGGAGAAGGGAGTAAGGGACAGACTGCCTTTGCTCTTTTTCTATAAAGACCTATAAAATACTCAAATGTCACCAACAACCACCGTTGCAGGAGGAGAACCAGCAGTATTAGTGGAAGTAAACATGAAAAACAGTAGAAACTATCAAAGTACCTATTCAACAGCCAACTTTGAACTGACACAAAATATGACACAAAAAGCCAATATTTTTCAATTTGGCACAGTGATACACAACTCAGTAAACTGAGAATTCCCAAAATTGTAGCCCAAATGACCTAGTAAACCATAAGATATGATGTTTGGAAGTCTCCCAAAAATTGCCCTTAGAAAATCATATTTTAAAAACTGGATGCTACAAAATTGGCTAAGTCCTAAGTTATATACTCACAGTGTGTATCTACTGATCTACACTAATTTGAGTAACCATTACTACGGTTATTATTCTGACTAACGACAAAGCATCCTACCTGTACGTCACTGTACCTCAAAACCCTAATTAATATTTTCTAAAAACCTGATTAATAGAACATTATTTTTTATTTCACTAAACTACAAAAACAAAGTTATTCAGATATTTCCAGATATTGAACTGTACACAAAACGTTTCAACCGTACAAAAAACGATCCAAATGCTTAGTCAGCGGTAGTCGCTTAAGTCTAGCCGAATGTGTTTGTGTAGTACGAAGCACCTGAGTGTTTCGTCACTTCTGGTCCCACGCGAATCACGTTTGTGGTCCCTCGTGAATCATGCTTGTGGTCCCAGGTGAATCGCGTCCGTTGGAACAAATTCAATCGACGATGGTACCGTCAAACTATACCATATATTTCCGGAATACCCGGTTCAGATCTCGTTCGTCCGATCCTCTGAATCAAATCGTTGTGTGACGCGTGTGGCTGACTGTCGACACCACTCCGAAAAACCTGCATACGTTCTTTTTCCGACACGTGTCCCTCTAAAAGTACAATACACTCTATTGTACTTTTTGCTACTGTAACGCTAATTAACGTAAGTATTACAGTAGACTACTTAAAAAATATTCTAAGTTATTTTTACCCCTATTTACTGAAATTAAGATTTATAAATTACAACACAGGTAAGTTGTACTTCTTATACGGCAATTGTACGGCATGGTCGCTCCGCTGACGGGGGTGATCTCTTTAGCAGTAATTGCTCCCTCTGTAATATCTGTTGTCCAATCTTAGCTTGCCACGTGTCGTCTGGTGATATTTGCTTGCAAATAGCCAAATGTCTTCTCCGTAATGCCGGCTCTTCTACCAGCCGTCGATCGCGAACAACATTAAATTTCGTCCATTGAAATTCGATGTTGTCTCGTTTATTTCGTGCGGTACTTTATTTCGTGCGGGCCTACACGTTCTATGTTCACTAAGTCCCGTAATATGTTAAATGGAGTATGCCACCATGTTTTATGTTAAATACAAACCAAACTCAATATGTGCATCGATTCACCAAGACCTAATCGGAAAATGCGAACGGCTATGCCGTACGGCAATTATCCGAGAGGTCGTAGGTGGAAATCCTATCCTTGAACCCATATTTTGCAAGGGGCTATGTCTCCTACATCTTATGCCTGTCTCTTTCTCTGCCTGAGACAGCCATGGCAATCTTTCTCTGCCTTAGACAGCCATGGCAGTCCTTCTCTGCCTGAGACAACCATGGCAGCCATTCTCTCTCTGAGACAGCCATGGTTGCGTGCCAGTCCTGAATGACTACGACAAGTATAAGGACTGTAGAAAGCTCATAGACCACAAAAGAGAATATAAAATACCCTTTCTCAACATCTTATATTACCCCAAAGTCAAAGTGCGACGGACCAAAGCGTTGGCAAGTAACATAAGGAGTGTTTGAGAAGACGAGTGGGGGAAGGCAAACTAGCTTGTAACAACAAGTCAAGCTCTTGTATTTGGCCTTGACCAAAAGCGAAGTTGATCACGTGATTCACCTGAAAGAAACACTTCAATAAGCATTTTTTAAATCCACATCAACTACCTTATTGACAACAAGTTGTTACGCGCGTAAGTGACTTTCGGTGACTAAGGGAAGAAATAGTGACTTTTGGTCTTAGGCTTCAACGGGTAAAGATGACTGAGAAGGCAACAACATTTGAAAGACGCCTTTTGATTTTATAGACCACGTGAGCCAAAATAGAACGGTTTTGCATTGGGAAACGTAAATTGTTGATAGATGTAATCAAGGCTCCACTCTTTAGGTACGTTGCTCCACATGTGAATCGAGATGCTTTAAAAGGTGGTTATAGTGTAAAAAGTAGTATAACAAAGCATACATAACCAGCTTGCTCGCATAACTTATAGCTCACTTGGCGATTTTCAAAGCCTTGACCATTAAAGGGAGAAGGAAAAACGACGAATAGTATCATAAGGTAATACGCGACGCAAAAAGTTCATTTATGCGAAAGTTGTGTCTTGTTAAGAAAATTGAAAAATAATATACATAATTTTGTCCGACGGGCCAACGGTGTTTGCGTCATTTACAATAAAAATAAAAGAACAACTTAAAAAAAACAATAATTAATTACTTTAAAATGTGTAGGTAGCTAAAGTAAAAAAATGAACACCTAAATGGTCTTCTTACTGAGTACTTGATGCTAATATCTGATCGACAACAATATATAATTGACATTCCATTTGATAAAATATGGAACTTAGTATTAAGTAAAGTACACGGACAAAGAAAACACACGGTTGATTGGAGAGCCATCTTGTCGGGACTCTCGAAATATGACATTGCGATAAATGGTGACCGAAGCATTGGCAACGTTAACGCCCATCAACTGCAGACATTTGCCTTGTAACCTTCTCACATCGAGACACTACAGTAGTGTTGGGAAACGTGACAGTAGAAAGCCCATTCGAGCTTGTAACATATTTATTTAGCTAATAGTAAAATGAAAACTTCTCGATAAGCACAAAGGCAAACACCCGAAACAATTTGGAGCACAACACCAAATTGTGGAGCAAAAAATAAGTGGTACCTTAATAGACAACAAATGACGATGAGCTAATTCACAAGCAACTTTAAATAAAAAAAATATACCTTTGGAGAAAATTTTATGGAACAAATTACAAGTCACTTCGATTGAGAGATGAGGGGATCACACCAAAGAGTTATTAAAAGTAAGGTAATCAATATTGAAAGGTCTAAACACACCACACGATTGACTAAACGATAAAAGATTGTTGGGGAGTGAAGGGCCTAAAAAGCCTCAACCGTCGCCTCCTCTTTTGATGGTGGTGTAAAAGGACGAAATGGCCAAAGAGCACAAGAGTATCCGCAAAACCACAAGGGGTACAAGTAACAAATCACAAAACATATAAGTTGTGAAGGTAGGGGAACACAAAGAGGGCAACTATTCACTTTATATGCTCTTGTTAATGAGATTCCTAAAACCTGCGTTGGGAACGTTAACATCCCCATTGAGTTTCAGTACTCATTAACGCCTACTGGGACATGGTTAGAGGGAAAGTCTGATACGAATGCGAAAACCAAAGGAAAAGTGCCATCTATCTTTAGTAGTGATGTTATTAGCTAAATTTCTGAGCACGTATAGCCCGTGGAATAAGTTTGTAAACTCTTTTCACATAATATGGATATCGTGGATTGGTCCTTACAAGTCTGACTATACAACAACTTCAAATGGCTGACCATTAACCACTAAACAGGGAAACTACGGATAGCAAGGTTTTTGGATCGAAAGACTCGAGGATGTTGTAAGTGATTTTACATAGTCCAACAACTTCAAATGGCTGACCATTAACCACTAAACAGGGAAACTACGGATAGCAGGGTTTTTGGATTGAAAGACTCGAGGAGGTTGTAAGTGATTTTACATAGTTTTGCGGAGGCAGAGGATGACCGTGTCTGATGTGATCACAACGAGTATTTCTTAAAATAGTTGTGTCCTTTAAAACAAGTTACAAATAAGTCTCGTTTTTTAATACGAGTAGCGCTAACCTCTTTTTGGTGTAGTTTCTTTTTTAAAACGAAAGTAAACTCCTCCACGGAATAAGACATCCTGAGTGTATCCTCCTACATCTTTTATTGGGTTTCCTCAATCTCGTGTTAAGATGACTCTTCTCCTAAAAACCTTGTGATTGTTATAACTATTCTCAAATTTTTATTTTGTACATCCTCCACTCCGAAAATAAAAAGTAATTCTCATATCACCATTGTCAAGAAGGTTATCGGAAGAGTGAGGAAGTTGAGGAGCAACAACACATATGCAAAAAGAAAGGATAAAGTTTTCCCTACCTTGGGCTTCACCAAGCAAGTTTTTGAAGTTTATGCATAAAATGGTGTTAGGGTCACGACCTACTTTAGGCTAAACAAGTGGAATGACCTCACATTTTATTTTTTTGAGAAAAACCAAAATCGTTATGAGAGAAATGTCATTGATTATGAGAGGGTGAGAATTGAAAAAGAGCCGACTAAAGGTATATGAGGGAGGCCAAGCTTGATATATTAAAGTAGTAGGGAAATGAGCAGACGTGAATTGTAGTGTGGTAAACATAGCTGTAGCTAACAACCAAACTCTAAAACAAATCCCCTTCACAAGAGAGAATATGCATATGAATAATGGGAAAAAATGCCTTGCAAAGCTCAAAACAAGCGATGGTGGCACCCTTATCAGAAGTTAATTCTTGGATACCCGTAATAAGCTTCTTTTAAAGGTGGAGGGAATTAAGGGGAGGATTATACTTTGTTGCGTCTATGAGAAGATGGTTGGGCAAAAAAGTCAGAGTCTAATTTGTAAAGGATGATGGCAGCAAAAACAAAAGTATCTCGAATTAGAAAACCATAAATAAATGTGGGGGCAATAAGATCACTATTTCTAAGGCAAACAACAAATGCCACACGTGCTCTAAATAATAAAGTAAAGCCTTTTGCCTAGACAAGAGTGGATGGTTGAATGTGAACCCTTGGCCTAAACTCAAGATCAAAAGCTAATAAATTAAGAAATTTGTGTATAAGACGATCAATGAATGCACAAAGAAATGAGACAAAACAGGATGGGAGGTGAAATGAGGGAGAGGTATGAAAAGGGGTGGGTGAAACACTTTCCAAAAAGAGCAAAAGCCACTTGAGAGTCATGAAGGCTAGGGAGGTCGTCCATTTGGAAGAAATGAAAAAGTTGTGTATGATCGTGCTAAGCGGGCACCTTGCGAGTGGGGTTATCCAAACTACGAGAGATATTAGAAGGAGGGATACAAGCATAGAGGTACCAATTGTACGGATTTTGATTTTTTTACGAAAATGCGTTTTTAATTTTATTTTTCGACCTTTTCGTAAAATCCGTTTACTTTTCATGTACGGATAAAATGTACGGAAAATTTAGTACACCGTGAATCGCTATTAAAGTTAAAAAATAATTACTGTAAAGAAACAATTAATGTTAATAACGCCAGCAAAAATTACTACATTAGAGCTAATTTGTAAATATAACACTAATTTGGATGCACACCCCATATTGTAGCCGCGAAAATCGGTGTTCACATATTCGACGCTTAAACATGTGAGAGCAGGCTCTCGCGATTTTTCCTAGTCTTTATGACTAGGAATCAAATTTGAGTGCGCTTTTACGTGGCGATGCACTCAATTTCTCGTGTCGACGCCTTTATCTGACACTTGTTATGTATGTCTGTAAAAAATAATGAGCACTTTTAGTAGGGACTGACAAATTTCGTGCATTACACTATTTAAAAACGGTCAAAATTAGAGTAACTAAAGCTAATTAAATAGTACTTTTTAACGTAAAAAAAAGATAGTTATTAATTCTATTTTAGGTTTGAGTCTCAAAATTTGGGGGCGCTTATTTACCGTAATTAAAGTTAATAGCGATTCACGGTGTAGAGAGATAGAGAGATGTTTGACCTGACGTCGAAATGGGTTTCGTTTCGTTTCGATTAAGTTGTAGTAATTTTTGATTAAATGCTTTTCTATTTTGTCTTTTCCTATAAAGTCAAAGTCGGTCAACGCATTTTATAAAAGTGCATTTTTTCTATGCGCATACACATTATTTTTTTGGCATTTCATGCGTTTGGTACCTCTATGGATACGAGAAAGTAATCAAAGCAACAATGTTGAACGGTTAAGTTTTTTAGATGATTTCTTAATATATTATAGGTTAGCATAACCTAGTCTATAGAGCCGATACGTGTGTCGTCCACCACTGAAGGGAAATGGCAAGAGAGGGAAGAATGGGCGAAGCTTTGACGGTGCAGTAATGAGCAAGGGCAAATAAAGGTCCTCAAAGAAAGTCATCCCAACAAGCATTGAATGCAGTGGAAAGAGTAACCAAACAAGTTTCAGTAGAGAAATAATGATTGTTGATGAAAGAATGAAACTCTTGCAGAAAAGAGAAGATCCGGAAAATCAGGGAGAGGACATTCAAAAGCTGTGGAAAAATAGGTTCACAATCTACCATATTAAAGGCATTTGAAACATCAACTCGGACGAACCCAATCCGAAATTTTTGAGATTTATCAAAGTGATGATATCCGATACCCGCGTCTCACAACTCTTTCGTATGGCCTCCCCAAATTGAAGTTGCGAAAAGTAATCCAAGGCTAGAGTTGCTTACAGGTGGCATGAGCCACCAAACGATAGGAAACTTCCCCCACAAGAATATGACCGATTTCCCCGATTTTGCTTGGTGGTAGCCACTAGATGACAACCTGTGAGGAGATCACAAACCAGAAAAAAATATCTTCATTAGCAATAATATACTAAAAAGATTACACAAAAGCCTCAAGCACAAGACTTATGGAAGAGACATCGAGAAGCAACTCATAAACCGTGTATGTTGGACCCTTCGTAAAAGGTGGGAAGTACTGGCAAGTGTCATAACGAAAGTGTCCCATTAAAAATAAGACACTTTGTAGGCTGAAAGGGATGAAATGGGACAAAAGGGTGGAAGCCGCTAGACTAATCCCTCGAAAGACCACGACTTTTGCTGAGGAGTGACAAGCAATTGTGAATGTATAGAGGGCTACAATAGTAAGAGAATCCTCACCAACACGACTCAAATGAACAACATGTTGATAAAAGGAAGGGACATGTGAAGACCACGGTGGAAGACGGGGCATAAAAAAACCGCTAGGAACAAGATACACAATGCTCAGGATAAAGGGTTTGCCAATCGTCTCGAAGAAACCAACCATAGTCTCACGATTCCCACTAGGGTCGGAAAAGAAAACATCGGATGGGGTCCCCAAGAATAAACATCCACCAAATCAGCATTAATGTGGAATAAAGGGAGGAATCATGTATGAAAGTCAGAGTGTGCTACTTAACGTGTCGGCCAATGGAAATGAAACAAGGGGAATACGTTGTGGTGGAAAGAAAGGAAAACATATGCTACGGAGGATGAAAATGGGTGTGTGGAACGTAGCGGAGGTATCACTATATAATTTATAGACCTTCAGTCGCCTTTCTGGAAACCCTTATATAGGCGGTGTGTCTGTCATCGTTTTTTTCTGTCCGTCCGCAGTACGGACTGCCGTACCGCTGGCACAATGTAACGTTGCCGTCCGTCCGCAGTACAGACCGCCTTACCGATGGCACAATGTAACGTTGCCGCCCGTCCGCATTACGGACTGCTGTACCACTGGCACAATGTATCGTTGCCGTCAACTGACTCTACGAACTACTACAGGAAAAGGTACAAGACCATCCAGGGAAAAGGTACGGGTGTTTGTTTTTTGTAACGGGCATGAAAAACGGGCATGAAAAACAGGCATGAAAAAAAGGCATGAAAAACGGGCATGATAAACTGGACAGGGTAAATGCCCGTGTAACGGGCGTTGATTTACTAGTGGTGGAAAATAGGGGGAAGAAGTGGGACAGCTATGGGAAAAGGATTTAACGGCGTTTTTCTGTGTTCTTTGCTTTCATCCCCTTCTGGTGTCATAAGTACTAATGGCAATGTAATTGCATTCCTTCTGGATATTTATTTATTTATTTTCTCACTGACCTAGTTCGAGGTAGAGAGAAGAGATTAAACAACCTAAGAGAGCCACACGGGAATGGTCTAATAGGTCGGTCTCACATGGTTTGCTGCATTTTCCACCACTCTTCAAATACATTGACATGTGAGAATACCACACAGCTTTCACATAGGAAGGAGACTTTATCAAGATTCAACATGTTCAATCAGACGTCAATTGATTACCAAACAGATCCAATTCTCTGCAGCTCCATTACTGACCAATGTTTCACATGCTCAGATAGGACCGGCATTTCTACAAACCATCGCACAGACTTTCCCATCCTTTTCAAAACGGACCGTAATCCACAAGGCATCCGGGAACTTGTTAAAGCTCAGCTTGGACATGCAAGCGAAAGAAAACACTACAAACAAGGTAATGACTTCACAGTTAAGGTCAAACTGAAGTCGTCTGATTTTATAAAAAGCCAAGGAAAGATTGACCATCGTGAGGGAGGGATCGACAATTTTGTAAACGATAGAAATTTGGCCAGTTAGATATTACGAATCTTCCGAATGTTTGTTCCACTACATACGTTCCTGGATGACAAAACAACCGGTATAGAGCATAAAGGTATATGACTCACATGTGGTACAAGTGCCTGCTACCAGTTAGAAAGGAACCGAAAAATATTTTAGTCTGCTGAAGTCAAACTGGAATTGACACTTCAGTAATGGAACAAACATCACAAAAGAAAGCGAACGTACAGGTTCGACTCGAAATTGTTCAAGGGCCTACGGAACACCTAATGCCAGGCAAAACTTTTCCTACCCTTTCAGACACGCTACCAAACATCTTTACGGCCAGGATAGACTCGTACACTTTGTAACCAGTCATTACCTCGACGTCTCTTAACCTAGAC